>JAGVVM010012421.1:0-11595 GCA_019149425.1 Psidium friedrichsthalianum
CCTTTCTTTTATTTTTAGCTTTTCTTCTTTTTTATCTTTTCAAATCTCAATTAAGTTTTAATCAGTAGAATCCTTATTCACTAGGAATCTACCATGAGGTGACCTACCATATGGGGTACCAAGAGTTCAATCACCCTGAGGTTTTTTTATAACGAATTCTTAGATTTCCATTATTCTCAGTAAAGCAAATGAGTTTGTCATGACGACGCGAAAAAGGCGAATAGGTAAGTTTCAGGTAAATTCCCTTGAGTTTCACTTCTCCCTCTCTCCCATATCGAAGGAGCCATGATGAAATTTGGAACTTAAGCTTCCAAAGAAGAAACTAGAGTTAGAGTTCACGACTTTTATTTTCCCAGTTGAGACAGGTTAGATTCAAGTGTCATTTTGTCTTTGAGAGCGATCTCCTCACGAGACCCCTCTCAAAGGGGGGCAGTTGTTGACACTTAATTTTTAGGTACAATGTTTATTTTAAAAATTTATTAGAAAATCCATAAAAATTTATAAAATTGAAAAAATCAACTTTGGGGACCTCGTCCTAGACTAAGGAACCAATTTGAGTAAAAAATAATTTTCCATATTTCAGTAATTTTTTAGTATTTTATTTTCAAAAATTCATAAAAAATTAAGAAAAAAAGGGAGAAAATTGTAAAATCAACTTTGGAGACCTGGCCCGGACTAGGGAACCAATCTTGGAAAGGACTTGGTACGCTTAGAGTCGTGTCAGCCTCCTCTATCTTGGACCTGGCCTAGTAAAATCAACTTTTCAGTATTCATTTTAGCTCCGTAAATTTTCAATTTTACAAATTTAGAGTCGTGTCATCCCTCTCACTATTGTCCAATAAAAAAAAAAAAATTTTTTTCTAGTCCAAAAAGCCCACAGAATGTCCAAATTTCGCTAAAAAAAGCACCAAAATGCAATTTTTGATTTTCAAATTAGTCCCTATTTAAAAGCATCTTAAAAATGCAATAAAATTTTCTAGGGACCAAATTGAAATCAGGGCATGTCACCCCTAGTTGTTGGCCTTCTAAATCCATTGGGTGGTTTCAATTTGGCGAAGAAAACAAAAAAAAGGCAATCTAGAGCTTGGATTTCTCAAAATGGGTACTCGGGTCGAATTTTAGAAAAATTAGTTTTTTATTATAAATCCTTAGGAAATTGGCATGCAAAATTCATTTTCTAATATAATTTGATCCATAGGATTCAATTTGGGGCTATTAATTTGCTTAATTTGAACTTTTAAGGGGTAATTGAGTAAAATGGTGATCAACCGGGTCAATCGGGTTAGGTCGGATACGACCCGATGACCCCGATCAAACCATTTTGAACTCAACAGAAACCACTCTGGGTTTGGTTCTCTGGGCGCGAAGTGCTCAAAGCGCAAGAAGATTCTGAGAGATTAGGGTTAGCTTGGATGAGGATTTGAATTGAAGATTTGACGAGAGATCTTGGGGATCTCGGGGGATACAGTACCAAGTCAAGTTTAAAAGGAGACGGGAGCTTGATTTGAGGGAAAAGATTTGTTTTTGGGAAGCAAAAGGGGGGGGAAATGGAGAACTAAGTGAAGGAAAATGAGGGGGAATTTGTCGCGACCCTGAAAGAACATTTTTTTTTGTCTCAGAAAAATCGATCGATTGTGTTGAACGGTATTATCAGGTTTAATTAGATTAACTAAATTGACGCGGACCCTTCCAAGCCCCCTAACGAGTCGCTGACTTTGTTTTTGTTTAAATGATTTTTCGAATTTGAGTCGCCGCTAATCGTTCTTGGGAGGTCGACTAGAAAAACCTAAATAAATTATCGATCGAGAACCTATTTATTTCTATGAACCAGAGATTCAGGAGTTTGAGGACATTGGTTACACCAGATTACTTAACGCTCTTTCCGCGGTAACATTTATTTCATTGAAAAATCCTTTGGGATGAGGATTTAGGTCAAACTGACCAGAAGGGTAAAATGGTCATTTTTCAAAGATCGGGAATTGGAAATAGGTCAAACTAATGGAAATATGGTCATTCCTTATTCCCACAATTTTTTGAGAATATTTTCTGAATTATTTTTCTAATTTTGCTGGACAGGTTTACCCATGAGGGGTAAAACTATCATTTCATGAAGAATGGGAGTCAAAGTCACATAATTGGTCTGGACATTCAAAATTGACCATTTTCCATTTTCTGCAATTTCTGAGAATTTTTCGAAATTTTCCGAGACAATTTACCGATAAGGGGCAAAATCGTCATTTCGAAAAGATTATGAATAAAAATCATCAAAAATAGGATTGGCCAGTCGAAATGACCCGTTTCCTATTTTTGGGGTTTTTGAGAATTTTTTGGAATTTTCCGGGACAATTTACCCACAAGGGGTAAAATCATCATTTCGAAAAGATCAGGAAGGAAAATTCATCAAAAATAGGATTGGACAGTTGAAATGACCCGGTTTCCTAATTTTTGAAATTTTTCTGGATTTCCTGGAATTTTTCGAGACAATTACCCAAAGGGCCAAAACGTCCATTTCGAAAATATTAGGAAGAAAAGTCATCAAAATAGGATTAGCCAGTCGAAATGACCCGTTTCCAAATTTTTGGGATTTTTCTGGATTTCCTGGAATTTTTCAAGCCACAATTTGCCCATAAGGGACAAAATCGTTATTTTGAAATACAGGAAGGAAATTCATCAAAAAAGGATTGGCCAGTCGAAATGGTCCGTTTTTCTTAATTTTTGGAATTTTCTGAATTTTTTGGAGACAATTTGCCCAAAAGAGGGTGAAATCGTCATTTTGGAAAAATCGAGAAGGAAATTCATCAAAATAGGATTGGCCAGTCTGAATGGCACGTTTCCTCTTTTTTTTTTTAGATTTTTTCAGAATTTTTTCAGAATTTTTGAGACAATTGCCCATAAGGGGTAAAATCGTCATTTTGAAAAATCGTGAAGGAAATTCATTAAAAATAGGGCTGGCCAGTCGAATAGCCCGTTTCCTAATTTTTAAGATTTTTTCTAAAATTTTTCGAGGATTTTTTCCTATCTTGGGACATTTCAGAATTTTTGTTTTGTGATTTTTCTAGAATTTTCCTCTATATTTGTTTGTTGTTTTTATTTTTTTTTTCGTTTTTGTTTTTATGACAAATTTTTTTATTTAATTAATTTTTTTTAATTTAATTTTAATTTAACTTTTTTTTTTTATTCATTGATTATTTATTATTACTATTATCTTTTATTTTATTTTTTATTTTTTATTTTTGTTTTTTGTTTTTTGACCAACTCAAATTTGAACGGGTGGTTAATGAGAAA
Organism: Psidium friedrichsthalianum; assembly: GCA_019149425.1. NCBI lineage: Eukaryota > Viridiplantae > Streptophyta > Magnoliopsida > Myrtales > Myrtaceae > Psidium > Psidium friedrichsthalianum. Next base: position 3,286 of record JAGVVM010012421.1, read on the forward strand.
GCTATGATTTCTATGCAGACAAAGGTGTCCTTTCAGAAAAGACAAACTCTTACATTATGGAGCCAAAGGACATAATTGTAAAATAAAGTATGGTCAGCTGCATTTTAGGACTTGAACCAAATAACGTGCACATCCTGGCAAAAGGAAAGGATTGCAGCCATAATGAAACTAGAGAGCAGCAAGATAACCAAAATAATTTTGAACAAGAAAGACTTCTAAGCCATGAACCAGATCTTCCCAACCAGACATACTCCAGTTTACCTTTTAAATCCCTCCCAAATAGGATGACTTGAAATAAAAGAAAGAAACTATCGTCTCGGCAGTCAATCTCCTTTATTTATCTTCCGCGCATCTGCTCTATTCTAGCTGTATTTCAATTAGTACCTGTAGCAATTTTAATCCCATACCGAAGTTCATGTCCTTGTTTCTAGAGCTTGGTGTTGTCCTTGGTTTTATGGTGGAAGGATGTCGAATAACAAGCACATGCCTTATTCACTAATATTTTAATCCTTATATTTTTTGAAACATTCCACCCAAATATAGCATAAGAGAACCAGCTAATGTAAATGCAACTTTTACCGCTTTCTCTAACTATCTGAGTTTCTGGCAAAACAAGGCCTAAGGATTACAAAATGAAAGAAGCAGAACGACAAGCATGCCGCACCTTGAATTCTTCTACATCGAGCAATCCATTCCTTTCCACCAGCAACGGCCATAAACCCTCCTCTCCTGTTTTTATGCATCTTTCATACCCTTGAGAAAACTTCCCCAAGTTACTCAATGGTTGAATCCTTATCAAAACCTCTAGGCCCAGCGCAGCTCCACATTGCTCCGCCAAGCGAGGCTCAGCACCATCAGATTCTTTGCCATGGACAAGATAGAGGTGCTAATCCACATCGAAGCTCAGGAACTGCAGATTCCAACTCGAGCTCATCTTCTTCTTCCTCATCGAAATCCTCATGGTCGTCGTTGCTGTGAGTTGGGGGGGTGGGGGGGGGGGGGGGGGGGGGGGGGGGGGGGGGTACCGTCAAGGTAAATCTCGAGATCGTGAACGAGCAAAGCCCCCCGGCCCCCAGTCCATCTTGGAGATGAACAAGTCTATAGTGTCGTCGGTCATTGGACAACTTGACAACGACATCGTCCACCAGATGCAAGAGGAGAGAGGGGTTGTAGGACCTCGACCAGGGCTGGTCCACGAATCCATCGCCAGAGACGAAGAAAGTCCCATTTTCCCCTTGGAAGTGCTCGCCGAGAGAGCTCTCCATCGTTCATGGGCATAGTCGAGACAGGGTTCTTGAAATGTAAAGATGGATCCCCTCTTGTACCGCACGTGGGTCACCGTCACGGCCTTCAACAGCCGCGGAGTCATGGTGGCGAGATTGGAGAATCGGAGAGCGACTGCGAGCGAGAAAACATGGACTCGTAGGAAAATTGAGGCCGGCCCCCGGGGAAGTCTAGTACGCGGAGACGTGGAGTAGCAGACCCAGAGAGAGAGAGAGAGACAACCCAGATGGCGGTTGACCCCCGCGCTCCCCCCGTGTCAGTCCAATCTCCCTTTCTTTTGCTCCACCGAAAGTCCCCCTGGCCCCCCAACCAACGATGATGATCATCCTCAGTTAAAGTCCCGCGGGACACCTTACCCATTCTCCACTAGTGGGTTCTTTTCTCAACTTTTTGGTGTGTCTTCTCTCTCTTTCGGTCAGTGGGAAGAGAGAATGAGTGGACTTTTCACGATGTTCCCCTCCAGTAGCTCGTGTCAGGTCATATAACCTCAGATATTGCTTTACATTGTACAGTTTAGACCCTTGTTGAATCCAAATTTCTAGGAGGTGCATGCTGATATAATTACTGGAGAGCTTGTGGCAAATTTAACACAATTTCTGCGAATGCTTCTGGCAAGCTCATACTTCGCAAGGCCTCCTCTGCATAAGAAAGACGAGCCGGACTAGAGTGACCTCCAGAAACTCCATTTCGCCTTTGGTTCATGGAGGCCAGACTGGTACAGTTTTTCCTTGGCCATGCCAGGACTCTTATATGAGTTGGGGGTACACAAATGAGGTCTTCATACCTCAGAGTCACTATAACCTTGCACTCAAAATTATTAAGTACAAATTCGACCATGTTGAATGGAAGACTGTGATACAGCTCTCCAATTTGGTTTCCATACAACTCTTTGATTAAGGCGGACCTGTTCCGTCTATCTACATAATCCTGCACGGTTCTCCAACACGGTCTATAAATTTCATTGCATTTGAAAGAAAGGAGATCATTTTTCGCATCACGTATTGGTATATAAAGAACGGAATTGTATGTTTCGGGACAGTCATTTTCTCAAGGAACGATTTACTCTCAAGAACGATGTGGTATAATTCACATGGCTCTCCAATAAACAAAAAGTTTCATACTGTATGCCAATTTTGTGCCTTCCAAACAACAAATCACCTTGTTTTCCGACTTTATAAGTAATTTTTTATATGATGTGCCTGAAGAGAAAGTTGTGTCCCCTGCGCCCTAGCCTTCTTGTCTGCCTCTATGTGAACCCGCTCTCGTATGGTCGCTAAGAGGCCATCGTTCCATTCTTCACACATCCAAGTGAATCTCTTGACTTTGGGAAGTACGTGTAGTTTCAAATTCTTTCTGTAGACACTCAAAAACAGATTTGTCAGAGTCCCTGTAACTGCAAAGAGCGCTCAGATGATTCCGCATGCTTTTTGACGGACGTTTTGAAATCTGGATCGAGGAGTCTCCAATCTGGAATCATCCTCACCGGGTAGAAAAGTTCGTTTCCACCATAGCTGTAGAGTAAACTGATTGGACCCAGATGACGTATTTGCAGATTTCAGAGAAGATGGTTATTCTCCGAGTGCTACCAAAGTTTTCAAATTGGTTGTTAAATCTCAAAGGATGGAGAGAGAAAGAGCGAGAGAATTCCAGTCGCAGTTGGAGTGGCCTTTTTTATATTGTCCTCCCTCTGAGCTCCACTAGCGAAGCTCTCAATGGCCATCCCCTCTTTTAACCGACACACTCATGAACATCAGTGATTGCATGCCTCATCAATAACGTGACTAACCAAAGGTCTTGATATAATATTGCCTAGCATAGTTCTTCCACTGCTCATTGTCCTTCCTTTGGCTTTTGATCTGGCACATATCCTTCCCTTTATGACCGAAAGTGCCTCCCACTAATGTCAGAGCACCATCGATAGTTGTCGTGTCCCAACTCCATTTTCTATCAACACTGTAGAGTGCTATCTTCCAGCAGCGATATCAACCAGAGTAAGACCGGCAAGCCCATGAACAAGGACAGGTTGCGATCTAGGTTGAGTGTCGTCAGTATCGAGTTGTCCATACTCGTTATTACCCCATGCCACCAAAGTTCCATCTTCTTGAAGGGCCATATTGTGAAATGCACCAACTATAATAAGCCTTACCCTTTTCCAAACCTTGTATTCGCACGAGAACAGATAGCTGCTTTATGTCTCCTGGTGGCCATGGTGGACCCCATGTCCATACTTGCTCATCGTGTGTAAGTACCAGCGAATGGGTACCTCAAGCAGCCACTGGCGAACTATGAGTTTGGAGCATAGCCTTGGGGAATCACAATATCCCTTCTCAAGGGCTTCCCAGTGTCATCTTTCCTCTCAGGTACTTCGTCACACTGCCCATACACATTGTAGCCGTAAATCCTCATCCTGGGAGAAGACCCGTTACCATGACTTGATTTGGTTAAATCCCCAGCACCATAACTTCAAGAAAAAGCACAAATGATAAATTGAATTCGGAAAATCGAATGCAACAACGGAAAGTGTACCATTAGGCCATTGAAAAATTTGGACCACAATGTCACGACTCAAGAAATGCAAAAATCGAAAATTATAGAGCTAAAATAAATTTTCTAATAATTTTTTTCTTAATCTGTAAATGGGATTAACAAAGTAATTCCCGATTCCAGACCAATTTTTTCATATTTTCTTTGGCCAAAATGAAGAGAAAATTAAAGAAAAAATATTGACTTTTTTTCATATTTTTGTGGCCTCAAATGCTATTTTTTTATTAATATTCAAGCATTTTTCTATTTTCTAAAAGATATAAAAAAAAGCAAAAAAATATTAAAAATCATTTTTTGATCAAAATTGGCTTCCTAGGTTTGGCCAAGGTCCCCAACATTGATTTTTTAATTTTATGAATTTTTATGGATTTTCTATTAATTTTAAAATAGAAAAGATGATTAAAAATCAGGTGTCAACAAGAATCAAAGCTCGGAATCGTCACCGAAAGTTCACCTGATTCCAAAGAAAGCGATTGACACTGTTTTTAGAGTTCGTCGACCCCAGAGAAGGGAGGTTACAGTTTCGAGCTAAGCTCGGCCCTTCAATGACAACTTCTTAATTCGGCCATGATTTTTGTGTTTCTTTTGTGGGTTTTACTCCTCTCACATCCCTGCACTCGTTCGTATTTCATTTCTGCATCAATTATGCGCGAGGGTTTTCATTCAAAGCCTCCAACATTCGTCTGACTGTCACGACTTGGCCAGCTTAATCTGGCAGTCTAGAGCTCAATCAGAACCCGACGTAAGTGTCCTAGACACCCTGAGATGTTCCTCTGTGAAGTAATTTAATGGTTATGATCGGATTCGCTTGATTGGATTTGCCATGGATGCGACTATGTGAGCTTCGAATAGGAGACTTACACCGTTAGATGTTTTCAGAGTCAAGATTTATGATTTCACATGCTCTTACGAATTGATTCCAGTAGGTTTTAGTCAAATCGGTGATGGTTCAACCGTTAGATGTTGTCAGAGATTTTTCGGCTGTCCATTATGTTCATGCGTGAGGAAGAAGATGAAGTCCAGTTAGCTCGTGTTAACTCGGTCAAACCCCACGTGGCGCTGATGTGGCACTACACATCGGAAGCCACGTGGGATTGACCGTTCTAACCGTTCTTTGTTAAATATCCGCTCTAATCGGATGGCCGAAGTTAAGCCATGTGTCAATATCCTGGAATTTTGAGGATTAAAATTTCTAGTTCAAATTTTATAATCACTTTTAGATATAAAAATAATGGACGATCATGATTTAGTCTCTAGGTTAGGTCTCAGTCGTAGGATTAGTATGGAGGATGAGCAGTCAAGATCTGATCAAAGGTAGATCCGATGGTGAGGTTTAGTTTGCTGATCCAAGGGTTGTGGCCTAACCATGTGGGTCATTCTCAGCCATAGGATTAGAATAGACAGGCATTTAGAAAAGGGAAATAAAAACTGAATAAAAAATTCAAAAAATTCAAAAAATATACCTGAGCGGCGTCGTTTTTCTTTGGGCCTTGGGCTGAGCTTAGGTTAATGGGCTAGGACGAACCGACCCGATCTGTATAATGAATAAAATAAAAAAATAATAAAAATTTCAGAAAATTAACCAAAAAATAATAAAAGAGGAAAATCAATAAAAGGAGTACGGCGTCTTTTGGTCTAAGGCTTTAGCTTGGGTTTGGGTCACGGGCCGGGTCAACCCGACCCGGTCCGGGGAAATAAAAAAATAAAATAAAACAAAAAAAATAAATAAAATAAAAAATAATAAAAAAATCAGAAAAATCAAGGAAAGTCACAAAAAATTTTAGAAAAATCTTAGAAAAGTCAAAAATTCAAAAATCATAGGGAAATAAAAAATTGTAGTAAAAATAAAAAATAAAATAAGACAAAATAATAAAAAAATCCAAAAAAAAATTAAAAAAATTTTCAAAAAAAAAATCTAAAAAAATAAGAAAATTCAAAAATGTAGGAATAATAAAAAATCTAAAAAATGTCCCAAAAAATAGAAAAGTCCTTAGAAAATCATCAAAATTTCGGTAAAATTCAAAAAAATTCAAAAATTTTTGAAAAAATTCACAAAAAATTCTCAAAAAATTGTGAAAATTTGGGAAAAAACCATATCCAATTGATTTGACTTATTCTCACATGTTTGGCCTCCCGAGCCTTGAAAAATTACCATTTTGCCATTTTAGCCAATTTGGCCTAAAATTTTCCAAATCACCCGGGAACTCGGTTGGCATTCTTTCTAGATTTCTGAGACTCCTCTAGGCTTGTTTTGACTTGATCTGATGTGATCTCTCTTTGAATTGATTTATTGATTGCGCATTTATCTCAATGATTTATGATTGATAGGACAGATACTCCCATTTGCATGAACCCGTTAGATTTTTAGGACTTACCTTACCCAAAGAATACTTGCATGAACTTCCTAGATCAAGAAATCACTCAACTTAGGTACTGAAAGGGTGTCAGTAGCAATATTGGCTTAACTAAGTCCCCGAACCCAAAATATCTGGTTTTCGCAGAATCGAGCGACCCCTCTCAATCGCTCAATAGGGTTTCCGATCATACCCTCCAAAAATGATCAGTGGCGACTCCTATTGCACGTACACCGATGCACATGTCATTGACCACACTAAGGTCGATCCCCGTTTTAAATTTTCTTGACGTGATTTAGTATGGGCCTGGGAGGGCCCGAGCTGAGCCCAGACCCCAAAATGGGTCTAGCAATCCATTAACCCCCTCGAGACCAAAGAAATCTCGGGAGGGTTGCGACAAAAGTAAAGTGCCAATCAAAAGTACCGCCGATGCCCATTCAAATCATTGTCCATTTTTAATGCTTCGGGACTTTACATGTACGTTTCGCAAACTTAACAAAAAATGTCTGCATGTTATTTCCCTTGTAAACCCTAAATGATATCTAGTTGCAAAAGAAAATTCTCCAAAGGAGTTGTATTGCAAAATGTACTTAGTTGGAGTTTATACTGTCATCGAGCAACGACCGTGTTAGTAGAAATCCATTCCATTCTCAAACAACGATGGCGCTTCTTAAAGGCTACTTCAGAAGACCGAAGACTAGTGGTGAATTTGCAATGACGGCCAATGCGAAACCATCCTCATATATTTCCTGACTAAAATAAGTCTTTTTCTCCCTTAATCCCCAATTCTAACCTACGTTACAACCCGAAAGAGTTTTTTCAGATTAGGTCACTTGAGTTAACGTAAAGTTAAATAATTTTAAGCTTCGCTCGAAGAAGTACAAGCAAGATTATTTCTCTCTCATTTTTGTAGGGTTCTTGACTTGTAAACCCGAAGCAGATAATGAAGATCTTTCTTTTGTTGACCTCGACTCACTTATGAGTCCTCCTTGGCAACTTTCAACCAAGCCCAATATTACAGTCCTATTGAAAGACCTTTCCCGATTAATCGAAATGTATACTCTGCGAATAGTTCTGAAATCCTAGATGTTAGGTTTTGTGAGATTAATTCGAGAGGATTCACTAATGTCTTTCTCCGGTGAGCGAAAATTCGAAACAATTAATGGGAATTGTAAAATGTCCTTTTTGATGAGAGTATTCCAATTGATAGTTAACCAAACTCTTTTGGTGATTTCATATCACTTGATATAAAATCTAACCCAATGGATTTTGATCACCAGTACCATGTGCAAGATGTTTTGGATGACCTCCTGTATCACAGTTGCATTTATTAAGATTTTCCATGACTCCTTGATAATCATCGTAGGGGCATGATTTGTCTCGAAAATGAAAATGTTCGAGATATTTTGATCTCTGCCTCTTTGGCTTATTCCTAAAGCAATAGGAGAATATAATCTGGGCTTGAGTTTCTATAGAATTTATGATCTCCCCAGATCCCAAAATGGCAACCCTTGTGATAAGTTAAATCGGGTTTGAGCTTCTACAATATTCATGATCTCCCCAAATCCCAGAATGGCACCCTTCACGATAAGTTAAATCGAGTTTGAGCCTCTGTAGGATTCTAGGTCTCCCCAGATCCCAGAATGTCACCCTTTCTGGTAAGTTAAATCGGGTTTGAGTTTTTACAGAATTCCTGGTCTCTTGAGAATGGCACCCTTCATAGTAAGGTAAATTGAGTTTGAGCTTTTACAGGATTCTTGGTCATCTTAGATCTCAAAATGGCACCCAAAAATTACTTTTTTCAGTCGATACCTCTTCTGTCTACCTAAAAAATGTGATATTTAGGTAATTCTTGGTGACTCCTACCATCGGATGATCTATTTCCAAGTCTTTCCTACAGGCGCAAAGTCCTTACTATAGGCATAAAGTCCTTCTTACAAGCATTCCCTCGGTAGATCTCACATCGGGTGAACCATTTCCAAAGTTCTTTCTATAGGCATAAAAGTCCTTTTACTAGGCACAAAATCATTCCTACAGGCATAGAGTCTTTCTTACAGTCATTCCTTCGGTAGGTCCCCATTAAGTGAACTGAAAATTCTTTTCAATTCTTCTTGTTTCAAATTCTTCC
>JAGVVM010012422.1:0-10153 GCA_019149425.1 Psidium friedrichsthalianum
AATAACTTCTGGCAGCGGGCCCCCTAGCCACATTGAGGCCCGTGAGTTGGTCACGTGAATTATGACAACTCATTTCGGTACGCCAATAAATGAGCTAGGCCACCTGTTGTGTGCCTCACTTCACTCATACTTTATTTCTTTCGGCGTCCACTTGTCCGTGTTGATCGCGTATATGTCGGTGGAAACACATATGGGCCATGTCTAGTAATAAACCACCGTCTTCAGAAGTTTACCACGTGGTTCGAATCCGAAAAAGCTAAAGGCAAGCCTTTAGTTGATTTATCAAAAAGGCGTTGCAAGGTTGGATCAACATACTTGCCTCACGGATTTTGATTACAAAATGTATGCTTTTCAAAAATACAGAAACCTCCAAATATATTGAAAATGCCCCCATTACTAATCTAGACACATTCACTACCCCCAATCAAAATACATGGCCCATACATACACATGTTCATCGGTTGACACACGATCCTGTTTTCAGGAGGATCGATCTCTTTGCTGCCCCCCGAGGGTCATCGGCTAAGGCACCGATAAGCCCAATTTTGCTCCTCTCCGGAGTACCTATGATTCCCTGCAAAAGTAAAGGAAATAATTAGTATGTGATCCAAAAGAGGTCGGTCCATGACTCGCTTAATTAGTCCAATTTTATTTTTTCATTTTATGAGAAATTAGAGAAAATTTTCTTAGAAAAACATGAGTGGATTTCTTAAAAAGGATTATCTTACAACTTCATAACTCGAAGAATGTGGTAAAGCCATTTAAGTTTCAGTAAATTTTCCGAATGAATTTGTCAAGAAAATCTTGTGTCCATTGAAGCTTTAAGGAAACCGTGACAAAATCTTTCATTGGTCAACAAATTCCCCTAAGGGATTTTTCACATTCATTTTCATTTTTTTCATTTTTTTTCAAAGTGGGACACCAGTTTGATTTTTATTTTCTTTTGAAAACTGGTCATGATGTTAAGTTCGAAATTTAACCGACATCGAATATGGACCGACCAAAAATAAATACAAGATGAAGTTAGAAAACTTACTTCCATCGTGAAAAATACCATGTAGGTCACATAGACATGCACATGAATCGTGAGTTTAAATCTTAACCTATCTACTCTAAAGGCTGACAAATTGAAGCGAAAGATTTACGGCAATGTGTCAATCTCGCGCACATAATCAAGATTAGCCGTGATCCCGACATAACTAGGATTAGCCGGGCCTTTCCACTTCGGCTACTCGAGTCAAAAATTATAACCCCCGCTCTGGTAATCTTACCGAGCCTGAGGCCTAACTTTTAAAACTCATTTTTGAAAAGAGGTTCGGGATTGAATCTGGACTAACTTTCGACGTAATCTTACGCTGAACGCTAGAACCAAATCACAATATCATCCTAAAACTAGTGGCCCAGGTCCGGCCATAGGATATGTGTGATGTGGTGCTAAGCAATTAATCATGCATAGCAATCAAATTAAAACATCGCTTCAAAAGTGTGCAAAAATTAAATTTCATTTCACACACACCAAACCTGCAAAACAAGGGATTAGACAAACACTTCACCCCTTATAACTCCCATCTCCAAAAAAAATTTAACACCTATAGAATGAGTTTAAAGCAAGATTGTCAAAAGCGAGATATCCATGAAATTTTCATTGGCCTAAGTCCACTAGGTTCTTAAATTTTCAAAAATTAAGAACAGGTCCCCAGTGGAGTCGCCAAGCTGTCGCGACCCTGAGAATTTTTGATCGGTGGAAAACTCTCAGGTTAAGGGATTATTAGGTTTATTAGATGGATTAACCTAATACGGACCCTCCCAAGTCTTACCGAATTGCAACTTTGGTTTTTGTTCAATAGATTTTAAAATTTAGAGTCGCTACTAATCATTTTTGGTAGGTTGATTAGATACCTAAGTAAATTAGCGGGAGGACTAAATTACTTCTACGAACCAGAGATTATGAGTTCGGGGACTTGGTTGCACTAGTTAATTAAAACTAATGCAATTTCGGTACCTTAATTTCATAGATATCCTAATTTGGCAATTCAGGCTTGGTTTATTCCTAAGGTTCTGGTGGAGTGTCCTCTTTTTTTTTGTGTTTTCACTTTTAAAATGTGGATGCATGGATGGTATTTTTTTGGTATCTACAAAGTATTAAAAATTCCCTGAAGCCGAAAGAGGGAGTGTGTTAACGACTTCTGTACGGTGTTATGACCTCCAACAGGTGGCTCGGGCCTACTCATTTTGGGGTTTGACGGTATAGAAGTTAGACTGGGGGAAATAAAATACCGCCAGTTGATGGCTCGACCTTGGTTGAGCCTCCCTTTTGGGGTTTAATGGTGCAAGAATTAAATTGCAATAAATTAAATGACGATGAATAAAGACCTCCAATGGATGCCTAGCATTGGCCTGGCTCTCCCCTTTGGGGTTTAATGTGCATGAATTTAAATTGCAAGAATTTAAATTGCCGTAAATAAAGACCTCCAATGGACGGCCCAGCCTTGGCTTGGCCCTCTCTTTTGGGGTTAAGGTGCGAAAATTAAATTACAGGTATTTAAATTACGGGAATAAAAACCCTCCAATGGACAGTCCAGCCTTGGCTTGGCCCTCTCTTTTTGAGTTTAAGGTGCGGGAATTTAAATTGCAAGAATTTAAATTGCAGTAAATAAGGACATCCAATGGACGGCCCAGCCTTGGCTTGGCCCTCTCTTTTGGGGTTTAAGGTGCAGGAATTTAAATTGTAGGAATTTAAATTGCGGAAGTAAAGAGCTCTAACAGGGGACTCGCCCTCGGTTGGGCTTATCCATCGTGGGGTTTGGTAGTACTGGAATTAAATTGCAGGAAAATAAATGACCTCCAGTGGATGGCTTTGCCCTCTCCATTCTGGGGTTTGAATTCTTTAAAATAAATACAATGAATTGATTTGACAATTGGAGCCCAAATCCATCGACGGGTCGGCTGAAAATTCGGTAGGCACTTAGGGGCTTGTCTGAGCCATTTCTTACCTCCTTAAAATTTACCATTGATGTGGAGTTATCCTTTTACCTGTCATAAAATATGGGAAAATAGGGAAATGGATGAAGAAAAATTTATGCTCATTTAATAATAATAATAATAATATAATAATAATAATAATAGCAAATAAAATAAAATAAAGTATAAAAAAATAAAAAAGTAAAAAAAAAAGCAGAAAAGCACTTAGCTCTATGGAAATTGCCCTTGATGGGCCTTGGTAAATGAAGCTTGAACCCTTTCCTCAACAAGTGCGAAGTACAGGCTTTGCGATGCAATCGCATTCAACTCACATTCGAGCCCATCAATTCACAGCCTTTTCTTGGCATTATCCTTCTAGATCCATCATTTGTTGTCTTCTGAACTGTTTAAAGACATCCTTAATAGAGGATCCAGAAAATTCGACCCATGTTCTTCAAATTCTGCTCCTCATCCACTTCTGAAGGAATTCATCTAAGCATATAGCAATGATACCGGTAAAGTATAGTTGAATAGTTATGAGAATAGTACTTCCAACATTGAACTGGACGACACTTCTATACATTCCTGAAATAACATAGGCAACAGCTTTCATTTCGCATTCCCCAAACGAGGACATCAACGATAGCTCCACTCCCCATCGTCTTCATAAAGATTGGAACCAAGGCCCCCCAGAGTTTTAACAGTCAACATAATACACCACATGACCATCAATATGCAGGGCAAAGCTTGTCGTTTTTTACCGTCAATGCACCAGTCATCAACTCCCATAGGTTGATTGCAAGACTCTAGTTTGTATGACTGCCAGGCTTTATCAAGATATCGGGAAATATTAAGCCGTTCTCGAACTCTAGCTTCCTCAGAAGCAGAAAGCTCCCATAGTTGTTGTTGAAGCTCCTCGAGTTTTTTTTTAACCATAGTTGAGAGTTGTTTCTTGGCCTCGTCAACTTCTTGTTGGGCCTACCTCAGTACTATCAACGGGAGCGCTAACCATATAAGCGTGTTTATGTTGACCGCCTAAACTGGTATGCACACTGACATGAGTTGATCAAAGACTTTGAGAGGATCTAGGAGTAATTCCCTACACATACTCCACAATATTCGAGTTTGATAGCGAGTTTGGACGCAGCTGTGCCTCTGTCTTGCTTATACAATCACTTAGTTCTTGCTATAAACGATTCAGGAGAAAGTTTTAACTTCTACGTCATAGCTTGCTTCTTCTATCCCACGTCAGTATCAAAACCTGAGTTCCCACCAACACGGGATGAAGTAAAACGCTAAGTATTTGAAGCGCGAGTGGATAGTAGCCTCGGCTATAGACCAGACACTTAAACCCAACATGTGGATACTCCTCAGGGCACATCATTGGACTGCTGTTGATGTGAGCATCTCCCAGTCTCCACGGTGTAGGGGCTTTGTTCGAGTTGCAGCCCCCTGGATCGAATTATTAGAACGGACGAAATACCGGTCAAACGTCTTCAACCAACCCACATCATTATGGATGCGGGTAACCGGGCGAAAGTTCAACTTCCCATTTTTAAACCATCAGCTTCATCCATTTTGTCTTCAGAAGAGTTTGTGAAAGGGAGAGACTTGGAGTGGGCATATCAAGGAGATGGGCCGACAAAGGAATGGGACTCGTTTTGAATCACCCGTGGGTGCGAACTGGAGGAAGTGGAGAAAGAAGGATTTAGGGTTAGGGTGGCCCGAGCGGGGAGTGATAGGACCGAAAAACTCCGAGAAATCCAAATCTTGAGAGAGGGAAGAGGAGAGAGGGGCGGAGGATGGGATCGTGAGCTTCGTGAGATTCCTCCGAGGATAGACAGCTAAACCGACGAAGACTCTTCAGAAATCTCTGTCCCCAGAGCCCTGGATCGGTGCTCACCCGGCGCGGCTCCGCGCGAAACATCGAAGAATGAGAGAACGACCTCTAAGGCAAGCAGACTCACCCATTTTGATCTCCTCAGTGCTCAGCAAAGTGAAATCCCACAAATACCGCGCCTTCACTAAGGGGTCATAGAAATTTTATCGATTTCCAAAGAAGGTGAGATTCAAGATGTTTTACTGAGTTGAAGGTGAAGCCATTGCGAGAGGAACAGTCCGATGATCCCCCCGGCTCCCCTTTCAGCCCCCCCTCATAAAAGAAGCTCTCTCACTTTTTATTTTTCTTCTCACTATCCCCCTGTAGCTGACAAGAATCTTACCTTTCGGTCCTGGCGGGATCCTCCATGAACTCCCCACCGCAGAGCCTCTTTCATTGTTCTTATTATTTTTTTTTTTTATTATGGTCCTCCTTAGATCGAGTGATCATTCTTTTCCCAAACAGCTACCAATCTCCGATTTCAGCTCTGGATTAGCCGAATTTCCTCGATTATCATTATCGCCCATGTATCAGCTAGATTTATAGATTGTAGGCACATTCGATTCTCCAAAAGCATGCTTCCTCGTAGCTGGAATCTCCGCCTGGTCACCGGATTCACCAATTTCCACATTCTGATGCTTCTCACACGCACCTAACAGACATCCATAGATAATCGAATTCGCCTTCATTGGCATCCCTTCCATCATTCTTTCTATCAGCATTTTCATCAAACACTTGCGCGCATCACTAAAATCTCCTGCTTTGGAGTACAAGCTGAAGAAACCACTTTCACAGAACTCATTACACTCCAACCCATGTTTCATGGCGACACCATGGATCTGCCTACCAGTTTCAAAATCAAAGATTGGCATACTGCTTCAAAACAATCGGAAGAGTGTAAGAATCCGCACTCAACCCAAGCTCGCGCCAAAATGGTAGCGGCCCTCTTGTCCGAATGCGATCACAAGCAAGGATTGAGCCAGATACACGCCCACGTGATCCGCTCTCATTGTTGGATTCGAATCCTGTCGCGTTTCACTGGAACAACATCATAAGAGCCTACACGAGGCTAGACGCCCACGATTCACCTCGTTATGCTGATTGCCATCATCCCACTCTGATTCACGAAATTAGTTCGACTTCAATTCTTGTAGCTGCATTTGGAGGGACACTTTCGCGAACTCAATCTTGCATGCTAGACTGGCCAGTCTCACAAGTGCAATGATGCATTACAGAGAAATGCTTTGAATAAAAATTCAAATTCGAAAAATCCAAATGCAATGGCGGAAAATGCACCATCAGGCCATTGAAAAATTTGACCTATTAGAAGACAATATCACAACTCAAAAAAAAAATATAAAAATAGAAAATCACAGAGCTAAAATGAATTTTCTATATATTTTTTTATTTAATCTGAAAAATGAGATTAATAAAGTAATTCCTGATTCAGATCAACTTTTGTAGATTTTCTTTGGCCATAATAAAGATAAAATTAAAATAAAATATTGACTACTTATTCATATTTTGTGGCCTCAATGCTATTTTTATTAATTTTCAAACATTTTTTCTATTTTCTAGAAAAAATTAAAAATGCAAAAAAATGAAAATTTATTTTTTATTCAAAAATGGTTTCCTAGGCTTGACTAAGGCTCCCAAAATTGATTTTTCAATTTTTTTTCATTTTTTATGATTTTTTTTATGAATTTTTGAAAATAAAAATGCAAAAAATACTGAAAATATGAAAAATTATTTTTTGGTCAAAATTTGTTCCCTAGGCTTAGCCAAGGTCCCCAAGTTGATTTTTCTGATTTTACGAATTTTATGAATTTTTGTTTTTATTAATTTTAAAAAGAGAAAGAATGATTAAAAATCAAGTGTCAACACCAATCTAGAGAAATCTTAAGCGCATAGTGTGCCCTTAAAATGCTGTAGGAAGTACGGTTGCATCATAGGAATGGAGAGACAGTCCTCACTCTAAAGTTTTCAAAATTTGCATTGTCCTATTGAATCTAGTCAACGAGATCTCCATCACATAGGTCAGTTTTTCACCTCAAAGCTTTTCGTTTGGTTAAGGCTTTTACCTTATCTCCTCGATGTGAGTTTCCTTGCTCTCTCAACAAACTTTTTCTCATGAATTTGCATGTTTTTCTTTGACTTTACGAAGTCCAAAGAAATTATTTCATACAAGAGGAACTGCCTTACGGTATTATGTTATAACAAATGTTTCTAGACTTAACGTTATATATCACTAAGTGCCCTTGCATTTGATGCTTGATTTTACATGAATGCAATATTATAGGCATAGATTTTGGCCACATAAAACATCCTCTGAAAACTATCGAAGCCACTCTGCTTCTTCAGCATCTTTATCCAAGAACAAACTTTGATTCCATTGTAAGTGCGCTATAGAGTTTTGTTTTAGGATTTCCATGATATTGAGGCCCATTTAGCATGAACACATATCCACTAGTTGATTTCAATTCATCAAAATCCGAAATTCATTGGTATCATTCTTCCGACACAATTGGGATTTGACCATATTGTAGAATATAGTTTGTGGCAATCTTTTATATGCCCCTAATACTCTCACAAAAGCATTCCAATGCTCATGACAAGGATTACTTGTATATCTACTTAGTTTTTCCTATGGTATGATATATCCGGTCTAGTGGATGTTATGTAAAATGTAATTGTCGAGTAATTGAGAGTATCCAGCTACATGATTTGGGTTTCTAGTGGTCCCAGACGCTCGTTACATACATTGAAAACATGTCATATGCGCAGTCGGAAGAAAATACTTCAAACGCTAGTTGCCCGAGACCATTTTAGACAGTCTCCGTATACCTTTAATCGAAAATTGAACTTTCTAAAGCTAGTTTAGAAGTACCTAGATAACAGAAGTTGGTGCGGCTCTGCTTCTTTGTCCTCGAGGCCTGAAGTATTGAGCCCTCTAGTTCAGACAACTTCCCCGAAACCGTGGACCTTAAAGGAGGAGATTAGGAAAATGGCCCTTGGGTTATTCCAATATCTCTCACAGTTCGAAGCGTCTCATTGAACCCTTCGTTTTCAACCAATGGAAGACAACCTTTGTGTAATCCGAATTCATTGATTCTGGAGCTACTTTCTCCTCACGAATTTGGCACGTTAATGTGTATTCCCTCAGTTTTTCTAACCTTATGAACTTTGGCCCCTACCCTCTTTATGAGTAGATTTGGAGAGAGGGGAGATGGAGGGGGAGGGTCAGTATAAACCCGCCCTCTAAACCACCTCGCGTGGTAGCTAATAGGAGGGCAGCCACTTGGTCTGCCAGCTTGCCGCACATGGCCTAGCTGACGTGGTCAAAGGCCATTTGATTGCCTTGAACCACCTGTTGGCCTCGACGCCCTATTCACGCTCTAGACATTCATAGACTTAAAATTTCTTCTCGAGTTCGTGATCAAATCACGTCATTTGAGGCGTGCCAAAAACGTCTCTGTCAAACGAGATAAATTCTATCATACTTTTTTACATTTTCTAGAGGATAATATTTCTTATCCTTTCTTGAATAACAATACCTTATCCAACGATGAAATTACGAGCATGATGTACTTCTTATCCTTTCTTTTTTGGTAACAAACCTTATCCAACCGATGCATAGCCGGCATGATGTCACCATGTAGATCATCCTGACATCAGCATGATGTCATGCTATGTCATCAATTTCTTCTTTATGAGCTCTAGAAGGATAAATTGAATCCAATCCGTTTGAGGAAACTCTTTTTAACTATCCAAATAGTTTCTATCACATTCTCTGCGTCACGTTTTCGTTATGGATATCGCCAAATGTCGTTAAAGGCGCGTGACTTTCCCTAGGTTCACCCTAACTGGCAGTGAGATTCCTCAAGAATTGATCGTCCCCAATCAATCCTTATATCTCACAAACCCGAGTAATATCTAGCAACATAGTATGGTGTAACCCAATTGAATGAAGTACGGGACAAAGTGAAACCTGTTGGCCTTGTTTAGTGTTATCTAATCCTTCTGTCTATCATCGTCCTGATCAATGAGGCCTGGTATCGCTGTCAAAAACCCATAGATTCAATCACATTCATAAACCTATCTGATGTCATTTGGCGAGACTCCTCTCCCGACTTCCGTCTTGGCTAAGGACTTTCTAATGCATCGCCAGGGCATGATCGCATATGACATTACCTCATCTATGAGGGGATAAATCTTAATTGTTTTCCCACGCCTGTGACTTTCGTATATGGTAGGCTGTTGACCATCATGCACAGCGATCATGACCGATCAATATCGTACTCTGTTCCACAACCTTTCTAATATAAGAGCCAAGCATCGTGGCTCTATCCAGGACCTACTTAGCACACCAGCCAAGAGGATTGAGACATTGCCAGCCCAAGCTCCATGTTAGTCAATGGCTCTTTCGTCATTTCAGTGGATTCGGTCGAACTCATTTTCGATACGAACACCTGTGTTCAACTTAGAAACGTCTAACGTCCGTACTTGTGACTCGTCATCTCTATTTGGGCTCCAATGCTCATGCGAGGCTGCGAAACACAACCTGTCTCAGCCAGGTCGTGGATGCCTAATCCACATTCTCTCGACCAGGAACCAATTTGAAGTCAACATACCAACTGATGACCCGTCACACATATTCTTGACAGCTTCCGGAATGGGGTATCTATTTCAACTTATCTAATGGACTGTTATTAAATCTGATCGGGAATAAAGGGACCAGATAATACACACGGCGTCTTGCCATTAATTACAAATATCGACAGTACATATTTATGTCATGACATGTTACCATCCACATCGTTGCTTTAGGGCATACTCCTAACACATATACAATTTTTCGATATTCTTTCTTGCAATTAAGTGCAGTAGAAAAGAATATTTGCATAGTACTGTCGAATCCTTGAAACCTCCTTACCTTTTTATGTACTGATATTGTGTTAAACTAACCTCGTATTTTCCTTAGAATTTTGATGTTAGTATTGTCGTGACCCTACAATTATTGTTTTTAAGGTTAATAGATTAATCCGATTAATTAAATTAAACTAACCTACTTGAGTTCTTCCAAATTCTTCATTTACAACTTAAGTGCTCGATATTTACATTGCAAAGATTTTGAATAGGAGTCTCACTATCATGTACAAATAGATTGATTATAACTTAACTAAAATAGCGAGAGAACTATTTTATTCCTACAAACCAGAGATTTAATGAGTCTGGGATTTAATTACGCTAGATTAGATTACTCTAGCAAACTCAAGTTTGGTTATCATTTTATTTCATGAAAAAAGTTATAAA
>JAGVVM010012423.1:0-12018 GCA_019149425.1 Psidium friedrichsthalianum
AAAAGAAAGTTAACTATAAAGATAAGACATATACCGGTTCATTAGAACCATATATATATATATATATATATATATATATATATATATATATTCTCTAGTGACAAATCAAAGTTTGTAACACATAAGAGAATGGTGTCCGACAAAGTGGACTACACATAAAGTATATCTCTTTTTGAGGTGTTATTCAATTGTCACACTATTATATTGAATCCATATCAGTAAAATTGAGAACATTTGTAACCATGGATAGCTTTGTGTCTGTTGATGCAATTACTGCCTTGATCTGGTATTTGAGATTTTATAAGATCGGACTGGCCATTAAGAAAAATCCCTAGGCTAATAGAAAGGTGTGCACTCTAGTACAATTTCAATTAATATTCACCCAAGTGGGAGAATGCTAGAACTTTTATGATGCGAGCTCATATTAATTAAGATTGTAATTCACCATTTAATGAAATTAATTCACCATTTACGGGATTAGTTCAATAAAGAAATGATTTAAGGATTCTTAATGGACCAAATATGGGTCTAGCTAGTATGGGTCAAATCTGGCTCAACTCGTGATGGGAGGGCTAATCCAGAATTCTATAAATAGGTTAGGACCCCCCTTTTAACCCTCACTTTTACCATCCATAAAGTTTCTACCATCATCTCCTTATAAAGGCTCTATATATATATATATATATATATATATATATATATATATATATATAAAGAGAGAGAGAGAGAGAGAGAGAGAGAGAGAGAGAGAGAGAGAGAGAGAGAGAGAGAGAGAGAGGAGAGGCGGTCTCATCGTACCAGGCAAGCTGAGGGTGATAGGGGAAAGCGTTCGAGTGTTGCAGTGTTAGGATTCCATAGAAAATGACGACATATTCGAAATTAGATACGCAAACTCATTTCCTTGATTGTTTAGTTTCTAGGCCCAGATTACGGTGATTCTTTGGTGTCGTCAATGATGATGAACGGCTATTTCAACAGCTAACAGTCTTCAGGACTGTTCAACAAGATCCATACTACCAAATCCCATGCCAAAAGAGGCTCCTTTGTGGGCCAAATTGTGCCTCTAATCCTCAAGGAAGCCAGGCTAGGGAGTCAAAAGAGGCTCAAAGAACAGCGGCGCAAGTCTTGACACCTCTGGGAACCCACTTCTTTGAAGGTCTCGTGCATGGGCTAAATCAAGCACAAGAACAAGATCAAAAATAATAAGAGCGAGGAGAGAGCAAGAGCTAACAAGCCTTCTTCTGGGTCGTCTTGTAGCGAAGAGAAGAAGAAGCCCAAGTCGAGAATTTTAGGGAGGATCTTTAGCAGAGTGAGATCGGAAAGGAAATCCCGTTCCTCCACGGTTCTCTGTAGGAACTGCAGGAAAGGAGAGATCGAGAGAGTTTCTGACGAGAGAGCTTCGTCGCTGGGCTAGATGAGGAGGTTCGCAAGTAGCTAGAATGCTCTAGCGAGCTTTGACTGGAGGGCGCACGTGGCATAGGTGGCACTAATGGACGTGGTGGAGCAGAGAAACTTGACCACTGGTAGGATGTCTCACATCAAGACCGTCGACACGGACGACGAGGGCTCAAGCGCAGCCACTTGGGATGCCAGGTGGTCGTGCGCCTTTGTATCGAGGAAGCCGGAGAGGCTCGCGAGGCGGAGGAGGGCAAAGATGAGCCTTCGGAGGACGATGAAAATGGAGAGCATGTCAAGGAGAGAGCTTCGGGAGGAGCTTCGAAATCGTGTGCACCAGAGAGAGAGAGAGAGAGAGAGAGAGAGAGAGAGAGAGAGGCAAGATTGATTGATTGAGTGACTTTTGTTTGCGTGTTTGGTGTCAGTGCTGGTACTGTTTCAGTATAGTATCAATACTATTTCAGAACAGTATCAATACCGTACTGAAATAGTATCAAGGTCCGGCCTAAAAATTTCCTAAATTTTTTAGTCGGGTTGGGTCGATGCGGGCCTTTTTGATAGCCCTATCATATATAGATGACCATACTATTATAGAAATGTTATTAGATTCACTGTCATCTTAAAAAAGAATAATGACATTCAAGCATTCCGCGAGTGACGTTTGTACATAAAAGTAGTATTCATATGAAAAATTTAAGGGCAAATGTTTAAATAACTTGTCACAATGCAGTGGACCTTATGAAGAATCTTAATTCTCTGTGATTGGGAAGTGCATCTCTATAAGTGCGACTATGCGTAAAAAAGAAATGGTGAATGTGTTTATTACGCT
Source organism: Psidium friedrichsthalianum (assembly GCA_019149425.1). Taxonomy (NCBI): domain Eukaryota; kingdom Viridiplantae; phylum Streptophyta; class Magnoliopsida; order Myrtales; family Myrtaceae; genus Psidium; species Psidium friedrichsthalianum. The sequence continues at coordinate 2,225 of JAGVVM010012423.1, forward strand.
AAGATGAATGGTCTTCCATCTTAACGTGATTTGGATGAACATGAATCCACAAACGTGGAGATCAATAATCAATTCAGTTTTTTTTTACTCTATCTAGATATAAGAATTATGAATCAACTTTTCCATTGTAGAAGTTAAACACTCGCTTTAGGAAGATACTAGGAAGGACACCCAACTCGAACACGCATTCCAACGGAGGTTGGTGACAAATGAATGTAATAATCACGAATGTGGAAGACATGGGAAAGCAGAATCCCGCTCAACGAAAAGTGGGGGAAAGAGACTTTGACTTGTCCTTCCTAGCCAGTCAGAAAAGAAGGGGACAAAACGTTGGACCGTCGAAGGTAAGGATGCCCACTTTTAACATTAAAAGGAAAAAAAAAAAAAAAAAGAAACGTGAAAGAGATCAAGAAACGAATGCAGCAAAAGAAGACAAGTCGAACACTTCTTCTCCATTGTCTATGGATGCCGCGCGAATGGTTTGTCCGAGAAAGATAAATAAACGAGCGGTTCACTTTGCTGACGACACTTGTGCCTCTTAAAATCATAATTCTTGTTTTTTTTTTTTTTGGCTGTTCGACATGCTTTATTTCGAATCCACGCCAGATAATAACATAGCCACGAAAACTGCGTCCTCCCATAAAGCAAAATTAAACATAAAATAATTCAAAAAGTCTACCTTTATTTCCTCAGACCAAAATGCTTAAGATCATGTAAGCGCTGATATCATGTTTCTCATATCTTTCTTGCATGACAAGAAATATCGAGCCCTTTTTTGGCTTTTGACATCGAGGTTTTTTTTTTGGGGGTCGAAATATCGAGTTGAATATGTAAGTTGACACTATTTGAATGAGCCTTTTTTTTTCTTTTTTATGCTCGAATATTTTGAATGAGTTGGAACGCTATGAAATTATCACGTATTATCTAGTAGAATTCAGTTACCCATTGAGTCTATATTGTAACTTTTCGTAGAGATGTTCATACTAGGAAAAGACCAATTAAAAAAATGTGCTATCTCAAAACTAAATCGATAATCAAATACTTTGATCTAGTATAAAGTCGGAACATTGGATTCATGGTTGAGCTTTTGATTCAAATGATCAAACAGTAAACATAAACGTTAAGTTTCCCTTCACAAAGAGATAAGTAGATTTTATTCGTGATATAGTGGATCCAATATCTCATTGATATATGATCAAATTACAGATGCGGTGAATTGGGAATTGATGGACAAAAGAAATCGCTAAGTCCTTTTTTTTTTTTTTGTGAAATGAGTATTACGGCTTTTATGTATTTGGTTGTGACAGAAAATAATGTCACAATCTAAGATTATGCCCTAGAGGAAAATGTGAGAGAAAAGATTAAACGTTCTCTTCGAAGGAATTATCAGATGAAGAGGCCTTCTAACTTCTCAAAGTGTTGCTTGACAAAAATTAAAAAAAACTCAAGTGTTGGTGGGACTGTAAGCTCGCCATGTCCCTGCAAATTTCATTAGGGCGGTTCTTATCGGAGCAATGAAGATATATATGATTCGCTCAAAATCATAAAGTATCATCACTTAGATTAACACGAGACCTGAGAAAATTGTCCAAAAATTCCTAAGCCTATTCCACATTTGCCAATTAAGTAATAAATCTTTCAATTTTGTCAATTAAGTTCTTAAACTTTTCACATTTTATCAATTGAGTTCATTCGGATAATTTTGATCAAAAATTACTCACATGAAAACCAATCATTCTACGTGGCATGGCTAGTAATGATGTGGATACTTTTTAATCATATTTTGATAATTTTTAAAACAAATTATTTTTTTAAAGTTTTTTCCTTTCTTCTTCCCATTTGCCGGTGGCTGGCCATCAACCACAGGCAATGCCCAAGCCAACCACCTGGGCTAGGTTGACCCTCACCTAGGCTAGGGTGGCCTCACCAAGCATCACATGGGCTAGGGGGAGGCCCGACGAGGTCGCCTCTATATCTAGCATGGGACCATCAACTAGCGGTGACTGTGCTTCACATCGATCATAGTAGCAAGCAGCAACTGAGATAGATCAAGCAGTGAACCAGGTGCAGGATCGAGCAAGAACCCAAGTGCAGTAATCCTCATCTACCGAGACACCAAGCAACCAACCTCCATGAAAGATCAAGACAGGATCTAGACCGCAACTAAGGCACTCTGCCCAACTACAATGAGTACTTGTCTAGGTACTTTTCTGGGTTCGGCTGACCCTCACCGGGCCTCGCGTAGGCGTGGACTAGTGCTGACAAGGCCAATCCTTGCTTAGGTGAGGCCAGCCCTTCCGGCCACCGACAAAAGGAAGAAGAAAGGAAAAAAAATCAGATGAACTATTAAAAATTCAAAAAATTTATTAGAATATTATTTAAAAAATGTCAACATCAGCGGCGATTGTGTCACGTAGGACCACAGCATGGCAAACAAATCAACAATTTCCAACCAAAATTAGCATAATGGACTCAATTAGCAAAATGTGAAAAATGTTTAGGACTTAGTGAGTAAAATTAAAACATTTAAGTCTAAATTGACAAAATTTCATCAGGTTTATAAATTTTTGGACAATTTTCTCTGAAACCTATTGCAAAATAATGTAGAAACTAATGGATTTTGTAATTCAAGTCTAACGCGAGAAGAAGAAATTACTAGAGAAATCATTGAGAAATGTGAGGACATGAATGATTCAAATGATTTTTATTTATGGTTTGAAATTTGAGTTATATCTTTAACATGAAAAGGTGGTTCCATTATTGAAGAATGCTAGGTAGCATCCACGTTGAAATTAATTCATAAAACTGATGTATTCATAACTATGTAATGAACTACCAATCGGTATTTGAATAAATGCGTTATGCTTCCAATTGAATCCACATAGATCTTCGGCATAATTTATATGTAGTTTCGAACCTGCACATGCATCACGTATATGAAAGAAATTGACGTATGAAAGATAAATAAAATGATTGGTTTATAAATTTCGATTCATTAATTAATAAAATGAAATTATTGGTAAAATTGCACAAATTAAGGAAATTGTGTATGGAAAGATTTTAAGTTTGGACTTTTTGTTGTTGTAGTAGAATTAGAAAGATAGAAAAAAAATCTAATATTGAAATATATAAGAGATTTGATATATACATATACATATATACTTATAAGAGAGAAAATAAAATTATTATTGATGCATGCGAGAGGCAGGCGAATGAGTTTTGAGTGATTTTGAAAGGAATAATGGATCGATAAGAGTTTTTAGAATGGGTATCTAAGGATGAATACAAATAAGAATAAGATACGATCAAATCAAGGCCTAAAGGAGTGCCACTAGCCAAGAATCAAAATTGGGATTCGAGACAGAAAACTCACCACCGATTTTAAATGATAACCAGCAACCAAGGCTAAAGGATTTTTGGTTCACCATTGAGAACAAGTCCAATTTCCAAGGCTAAAAAAATCAATATATAGCAAATTCAACTCAAGAGAGGAATTCTTATTCATCTATGAAATCTGTAGTCTGATCTTACAATAAGAACACTCCTATATAAATAGAGAGACTGAGACAAAAGAAATAGAAAAAGGAAATAAAAGACATTTCATTCGTCAGCCTTTATCATGCTAATAACAATTTTAAAAGATCTACTAATATCAAAGAAGATAATTCTAATCAGCCTCCCATTTGATCTGTCTTTGATTTGGCATCAAATCAGCAACTAATTAGGCATTTGGCAAGAGTATATCCCATGGAATCAACAGTCTGTTTGCTAAGTAATCAATCCAATAAATCATCATGAAATCCACACTCAATCAGCTAAGCAATCAATCTGGTGAATAACTATGAAAACAACAATCAATTTGGTGAATTTGTAATCTTATTGATAAGGAAAGAATCAATATCTTAGTCGGCATCTTGATCATTGGCAAATCAGAAGCTCTTGCATCATTAGCTAGATGAATCAACGAGGACAGATTGAGCTTGCGAGGTAATTGACAGAGCTCGATGCTTCCCATCAATCTCCCCAGGTTTAGAAAGAGTTGTCCTCAAATATTCTTGTGGCTTCATCTCCGAGATTAGAATTGCAAAATTTGCCACAACCATTCTTCACAAAGGAACTTTATTCTGAAAGTTTTTCAGGACGGCCTCTCTAACGGACTATGTAATACATCAGCTTCATACAAATCAATATATTCAAAACATGTTGAGAATTTGGGAATATATCAAATACATTTTGACAATTGAAGAACACTTTTAGAGAGAATCCTTCTAGGCATACAAAATAAAAGTGGCACGTGATTTCTTTTTTCGTTATAATCATTCATTTTTTATCTATGAACTCAACCTTTGTCTCAAAAAATTGAGTTGGAGATTCACCATCCATAATCTCGTAATTGCTTGATAGTACCTGGATGATCAGCACCTCTTCTGCATCAATTTGTTCAAGGATCTCTTCTTGCTCATTGGATTCAAATTGAGCATAGTATGGCTCTTGCTAAGTCTCTCAAAGTTTCAAATCAATATTCTTAATTTCTTCCATAGTAATAGTCCTCTGGTTAAGACAATTCGTTTGTAAATGTTCATAGCCATAGCACTTGAAGCATTTACTAAATTCGCCATTTGATACTTTTTGGAGCTAGTTAACGAAATCAATGGGGTTTTCCTTTTCTTTCTCATATGTACAAGTATTGGTAGTCTTGTGAGAATAAATATCCTCAAAGAAGGATATACCTTTAGTTGAAGGCTTAGCAATATTTCCTACCACTCTTTTGCTCTTTCTCTAGGCGATCAGAATTCTGTCCATTTGTTGCTGGAATTTCTCCATAGCACATTCCTATCTTTCGCTGTGAGATTGCTCCAAAGCGAAGGATCTTCAAACCATATAAACCTTTTTTTTTTGTCTTTCTTGAAAAGAAATTGATAACATGACGTATCACTTAAAATGATTTTAGGCTAGAGCTCTAATACCAATTTGATGTGTTTGAGTGAGGCGGACGAATGCGTTTGAGTGATTGTTGAAAGAAGTGAGATAGAATAGAGTGTGTGAGGATGGAAATTTAGAGAAGAAGGTAAATGTAGGATTAGATCAAGACCTAAAGGCATGCCATTAGCCAAGAATCAAAATCGAGATTCGGGACAAACTCACCACTAAGATTTAAAGGATAACCACCAATCAAACTAAAGAGCATTTGGTTCACCACTAAGAAGAATCCAATTTTCAAGACTAAAAAAATTGATATAAAGCAAATTCAACTCAAGTGAAGAATTTTCATTCATTTATTAAATATGTAGTCTGATCTTACAATCGAGAACACTTCTCTATAAATGAGAAACTAAGAAAAAGGAAATAAACAAAATAAATTTCATTTATTAGCTTTAACATGCTAATAACAATCTTAAAAGATTTGCTAATATCAAAGAAATAATTCCAATCAGCCTCCCATTGATCTGTCTTTGATTTGGCATCAAATCAACAGCTAATTAGGCATCCGACTAGAGTATCTCCCATGAAATCAGCAATCAATTTGCTAAGCAATCAATTCGGTGAATTGCTAGGAAATTCACACTCAATCTGCTAAATAATCAATTTGGTGAATCGCTAATCTTATTGGTAAGGAAAAAATCAATACTTCTTAATCAACATTTTGATCATCGACAAATTATATATCATCATTAGCTGGACGAATCAACGAGGATAAATTGAGCTTGCAAGTTAATTGCTAGAGCTTGGTGCTTCAGCATCAATTATCTTGCCCATGAGTATAGTTGTTAACTAAATAATTGTATTTTGACCCAAAAAAAAACTAAATAATTGTACTTGGGGAAGAAAGAACGGATTGATATTCATTAGAAATAGAGAATGTTATTATCAGTGCATATATTGTTTATTTTGTATAGGAAAATAATCTCGATTAGTGCGAAAGCCGCCACGACGACATCGGAACCGCCAAGTGGATCAGCAGATCCAACTGCGCTTTACTCGCTCGCTCGCTCGTCCGAGCCGTGACAACCGTCCGATCACATTTCTTGGCTGCTCCATATCAGCCAACCATTACCATCTCGCCCCCAATCCCACCAATTCACCCAAATCCGACGGCTCTCATCATACCACGCACGTCGAAGCGACACCGTTCTTCTCTCCTCTGTCCTCGAACCATTCAAAAGCCGCCCTCAAACTCAATCCCTCGCCACCTCTCTCTGTAGCCTGTCCTCTTCTCTCCCTCACCTTCATCATCATCTTCATTCTCTCTCTCTCTCTCTCTCTACCTGCAGCGAGTGAAATGGCCGGAACCGGAGTAGTGGCGGTGTACGGGAACGGAGCCCTGACGGAGGCGAAGAAGTCGACCTTCTCCGTCAAGGTCGGCCTCGCCCAGATGCTCCGCGGTGGCGTCATCATGGACGTTGTCACCCCCGACCAGGCCCGCGTCGCCGAGGAGGCCTGGCGCGTGCGCCGTCATGGCCCTTGAGCGTGTCCCCGCCGACATCCGCGCCCAGGGCGGTGTCGCCCGCATGAGCGACCCCCAGCTCATCAAGGAGATCAAGCAATCCGTCACCATCCCCGTCATGGCCAAGGCCCGGATTGGCCATTTCGTCGAGGCCCAGATCCTCGAGGCCATCGGCATCGACTATGTGGACGAGAGCGAGGTTCTCACCCCCGCCGACGAGGACAACCACATCAACAAGCACAACTTCCGCGTCCCCTTCGTCTGCGGCTGCCGCAACCTCGGCGAAGCCCTCCGCCGCATCCGCGAGGGTGCCGCCATGATCCGCACCAAGGGCGAGGCTGGCACCGGCAACGTCGTGGGAGGCGGTCCGCCACGTGCGCTCCGTGATGGGTGGACATCCGGGTACTCCGCAACATGGATGACGACGAGGTTTCATCCTTCGCAAGAAGATCGCCGCCCCTAGACCTGGTCATGCAGACCAGCAGCTAGGGAGGCGCCTGTTTGTGCAGTTCGCCCTGCGGGAGGGGTGGCAAACGCCCTGCTGACAGCGGCGCTAATGATGCAGCTGGGACACTGTGACGGGGTGTTGTCTGGCTCAGGGTGTTCAGATTGGCGACCCGGCGAATGAGAGCGCGGGCGATCGTGCAGGCCGGTGACACTTACGCGCCCGGAGATGTTTGGCCGAGGTGAGCTGCGATTAAGGGGGGCCCATGGTGGGGTTATAATTTGAGGATACCAAGGTGGAGAGGTTCGCTACCGTCGGACTGAATGGGAGGATTTGGTCAGGGACACGAAGGTGTTTAGTCCAGACCTAATCTGTTCAGGGAATAACAAGGTAAATTGTTAGGAGGGTTTTGTTATGGGAGTTATTAACTTGGTGTTTGATGGGGGATCCTGGGGGATTGTTTGATTAGGTTGTTGTGGTGTTGTCATGTCTGTCTGGGTCCTGGACATGTTGGTACCAAGGTCGATAATGATGGTATCGTAATTCAGGCCAAGAATGTTAAGTGCTGCTCAACATTCTCTGTTTTAAGATTGTTATTTACTTTAGGAAATTGAAGATCTTATTAAACTGTTGCATAGCATCAATCTCGTGGATTGTTTTAACTTGTCTGCCTTTCTGCCATTGCTCCTTATGTGGTGATTTGTTTTAATTCTATTCTCTCTAGCTTTGGCACGAGTTTTATTTAATTTGGAACTGTTATACTGCGCAATAAATAAATTTGAGAGTTTTCAGTGCCGGGGATCATTTGAAGCCTCCCAAGCATCTACTAGTTGCTGTCATATGGTGGCTGAAGAAGGGATGGTATGAGTTCGAGCAGTGGTTACTTGTCAAGGATGTCCTAACGGTTTTCCGTGACCATCCGATTCTCTTAGTTGATTGACATAGATCCATAGTTTGGAATCGGTTCAACTGGTCAAGCATTGGCTAGATGATTAGGTTTTTGGTGCTTGCCCATAATAACGACCCGAGTACCTCAGCAGTATTTTAGACGGGTCAAAACATACAGTTCCTTGTTTCTGTGGGGCTGGGCCGAGCCGCTTCTGAATTTGATACTGTGGATAGGTTGAGATGGATATGCTGGAGGAAGTGTTGCGTCTCACAAGAGATTGGAATTGAAAGGACTTCACCTGAAGCTGGTCCTTCGGATATATCGACACGTTTATAAGATCCCCTCTTTCTTCTTATAGTCTTCCTTCTTCAGTATCCCAAGTCCTGATTATGATTGAATTTTTTCTAAGTATTCGATGGTAAATAAATGGCTCTTTGAAGGCTCCAAGCTGTTGATGCTGCTATCAATTGTAGCATCAGCATTTTGTATAACGAGTATTTGGCATTGCTGAGTTTGGCATGTTCATTTTTTTTGGTAGTGCTAGATTTGTTTAGGCAATCTCTTCTCTCAAGTGGCTATGGTCAACTCTTTTGTGGATTGTGATTGAATTTTGGTATACAGTAGTGGGGTTCGATTTGTTTTTGTCCTTGTTCCACTTCTTTTTCCTGCCTAAATTATCAGAAGGTAGTTTATTTTTTCCCTTGTCCGATTTGTTGTCTGTCCCTCTTCCGTCGCTTTTGCTTCCTCTTGTAAGATGCATTTTGAGTACTTTCTGCAATAAACATGGGAAATGGCAAGAGGTTTGTATCTCACCATGGCTAACTCATAATCTACGAAGAGGTTCTCAGATTGCGCCTTTGGCTAGATAATACTCCATCTCGCATACGATAATTTTAAAACCATAAATCCTGCACTCAGCTTCTTGTAGTGTCTTTACTTTGTGCTGTTGAACCTACTCTGCAATCTATAACTGAGGCAGTGGTATTTACCATTTACTCGAAACAATGCGGCTCGGGGCCTTACATATATGTCGCGTTTCGTGTTCTCAAGTAACGCTCACTCTTTAGTGTTCTCGAGCACCAGCTGAACTGGAGTTCATAACGCAGCTTGCGCAAAATTGTTTCATTTTCGACATTTGTAACGGCCTATAGAAGGCTTGTAGTTCATTTTAGCGGCTGATCCATTTGCCAGTAAGAGAATCATCCAGAGCGATGTCATGAATTTTGTGTCTTTTTCCTCCACCTCCATTTCAATTTTCCGAGATATTCAGCGGAAGTACAGAGACGGTGTTCGAGAACAAACGAAGAGTTCTCTTCAGTAGCTAATTCGCTTTCCCGACAGCTACATGTTCGAACAGACAGAGAGTCGTCTTCAGTAACTACTCTTTCCCACAGTTTGCAAGAGAATGCGCAATTGAAGAAAGAAGTACGCGCGCCTCCGATTGTGGCGATACTGCAACTTACATCGGCAACCTTCTGCATCTGGAATCTCTGTCCTTGGAACGATTGAATCCTCCAGCCCAACCATCCCAGGTTCCGATAGCCACGATCCTAGAGCTTCGATGCCTGTGCGATCAATCGATTGTGGAGCAAACAACATAAGGAATGTATATTGCTGCATCGCAGTATCTGCCATCCATCAACACCCTCCGACTACAGTGTCCCTCCTAAACAGCTTCTCTTCATATCACACCACAGCATCCAAGGATCTACTTTCAATTCATCCAGAATATTATTACCAAATGGCACAACCGGGAGTATCAGTCTAAAAAAACGAATGTCTGTGATTGACCACAACCCCACAACCACCCAATACCCCCCACAAACCCACCCCCAAACAAAAAAAAAAAAAACAAACTCCAAAAAAATAAAACACTAATGTAGAATTTCAACTGCGATGCCTCTAGTAAGTTTGACTCCAAGTTCGCCTGTAAACCACATATAATAAAAAAAAATTCGCTGTGGAAAAGAGGATAGTCTTCGCTGCGTCTTAAGGGTTCCAGAAAAAAAAAAAGG
>JAGVVM010012424.1:0-14395 GCA_019149425.1 Psidium friedrichsthalianum
CAAATTTCGGTAGATGATGGTAATTTCGAAATGATCAAATATACATTATAGGTGAGTCCGCAAATAGTTGATATTTCAAAATGAGATGATATATTAATCGGGAAAAAGTTGAGAAGCAACTCAGATTACGGTGGTGATTTTGTATGAAAGTTGATGATTTTTTGACATGCAAGCACCAAAAGTACGTATTTTCTGTGAAAAGTTGGTAATTTCCAAAATGTTGGTAATTGCTTATAAGCGATGATGGTAACTTAGTAAGTGAATTGAGTAAGAGCCAGATTGATAACTGAATTTTTAAGACATGTTGGTAAATAACTCAATGAAGATTGGTAATTTCCTACCCAAACAAAAGTAGGTCATTTGATGGATTGTCAGTCTTCAAACAAACAATAACTATTGGCAACAGAATCAAATAAGACTTGTAAGCAAAAGATATTTCATAAATAAATAAAAACTCACATTAAGACTTGTAATTACGTATAAAAGTTGATAAATTAGAATGTTGCTAAGTTTCGCAAGTAAAAATTCATAACTAGTTGGGAAAAAAAAATCAGAAATTTTCAATAGATAATTAACCTAATTCTTATATGAGTCAGCAACTTATTAAAAAAATTACCAATCTATTGATCATATTTAGTACATAAAAATTACCAAAATTATATCAATTGCGGTCAAAACGTCAGCTTGGTTTTTCAGAGTTTTTTTTTTTTTTTTGGTCGAAAGGTTTTTCAGAGTTGACGTTTTGGACTTTTTCTGCAGGTAGGCTGCCGTCGTGCTACCCGAACCTAAAGAGCGTAGGGCCGTAGGCCCCTTTTAATTCGTTCTCGTTTGTTCTCCTGAAAAATAGGAGACTATTCTCACCATCGTCATGGCCATCATGATACTAACGAAAATTAGCCATTAAACAGCTTCAAATGCAATAAAAGCACACAAGTTTCAATGCGTTATTAATTTCATGTTATAACAATTAATACTTTTAAGATCTTTCTATGACCTTGCTACATTGAGGATACATAACAACAACAACTATAGTTTATACCTCTCTTGTCAGGGATAATGTCGCGGACACTATAAGAGAGAGAGAGATCGATTGAAGGATCTTAAATTTGATCATCAAATATAGTTTATATCTCTTTTGTCAATTGTTGTTGACATTATCTCTCTATCTCTCCCTTTTTTTGATCAATAGCAACTTATGCTTCACCTCTTCATCATATATGTAAATCACCGTCAACTAATCACGTGCACCACTGAATAATCGCATTACTTACTTGATCGCAGAGCTCAACTAAAGGTCTCTCTCTCTCTCATCATACAGAACGAAGGTCGGCAAAAATTGTTTTGGACAATCATGTAATTTTAAGTTCATAAACATGATCGTCAACCCTAGAGAAAGAGGGAGAGAGAGATGAGAATACAAATATGACAATCGACACTTAGCGATCAAACGTCCAGACGGCAGAGCCGCCGACGGCACCATGACGGAGAATTCGGAATTCCGATGTTGATATAATGGTCAATTTCTCAAGAAGATCCCATTAATGACACCCCGAACCCCATGAACCCTAGAATTCCAATTAAGACAAAAGATGCCAGTCATGTTCCGCCATCTGAGTATCTAACAAATCCCGCTACTTATGCAAAGGTTTGCCAGGCTGAGGATGGTCAAAGAACACGGGTTTGACGACATCTCATCTCACCTCTCCTCCCCAAAAAAGAATTATTAAAAATTATAATCGCTGGGATAAATAATGATAAGATTGAGCGTGATTGGAGAAACTTGGATAGGCTTTTGCCACGTACCCCTAGTCCGACCACCTCCCAAATTTAGACATAAGATCTCTTGTCCTTTTCGTAGAATTTTTTAAAAAAATTAATGCATATTTAATGTTCCCTCAGCTCAACGATTAACTACTCGGAAATTGGTCCCTCAGGCTAATAGAGGGGATAATATAAAAAACAGTCTCCTTAGAAAGCATCAAGTAACTAAGCTTATATGTGTTCTTTTATGGTTTTATAATGGGGAAAGTATCAGCCTTTGGCTAAAGTTTCCAATAATTAACTTAGGCACCACATATGCCTCCAAACAACCTAAGTTTCCTCATTTGTCATGAAAGAAAGCTAAGCATGCAGCCAGATGGCACAAATCTGCAAAGCCCATCTCGATAAAGAAACAATTGATCTCACCATTCAAGCGACAAGAAAATCGTTACGCGAAATAAAATAACATGGGACAAGCTCTATTTGGAAAAATAGGGTATAAAACAACAAACGATTCACTAACATGTGACTTCGGCCACCATTTTGAAAAATGTTCACTTTTGTCTCGCTGCCATTTGTTCTAACTGATACGAACAAATGGCGTGTCTACTATATGAAATGTGGCGGTTGGCTCGATTTCCTTGATCGAAACTTGAGAGTTACAACTATTGATGATCCGATGCGGAGATAAACACGGATTGAAGGTCCACACCTACTTCAAGATGCTGTGTTCTAAGCACAACGAAAATGATGGCACAGAACACATCGTTGTGCGACCACAGCACAACAGAAGCCAGTAACATCAAAAGGAGCCTAAAGTGTATGTTTGCTGCAATCAAATGTTGGAGGCTTGTAGAAAAGTATAATTACATAGTGCACCCAGTGTCTTAGAAATTTCCATTACCATTCACTAGAGAGAGAGAATCTGACATGCCAAGTGCTCTCCTGTGGACCAGCACTTTGTTTCACTTTAATGCCCTCGTGCCTTTACCACCCAGAGAGAGAGAGAGAGAGAGAGAAAGAGAGAGCTGATCATCTTAAGCTTAACCCACCTGGTTGAGAGCTCCTCTAATTGTTGGTTTGCTCCTTCTCATCTTCCTCATGCTCACAGGCACTTTGCTCTCTTGACAGATCTCGAGCTCCAGCAACATCAAGATAGGGCCAACAGAGCCCACTCTCTCTTCCCTCCCCCTCTCTCTCTCTCTCTCTCTCTCTCTCAGAGTCACAGAACCCTTTGAGGTTTTGCAGGAAGTAAGAGAAAAAAAATGGAGGAATATTGAGGGGATGGACCCGTGTGCAGGCCGTGGGAGAGGAAGAACATGACCTTGTCGGTTGTTCTGCCAATGCCACTCCACACTGTCACCGCATTATCTCTCTCTTCCCCCTCTCGTACGATCCCCACCGAACCTGTTCCTCTCTCTCCTGCTTCTTTATGGCGCGGATGGCCACTAGGAAACACAATTCCTTCTCTTAAACACTCTCTTTCTCTCCCTGGATTGTCTCAGATCTTTAGGATTTGGCAAGGCTACTGAATCGGCTGTTTCCTTCAATTCCCCAAGTCCACAGCGCCCCAATACACTCAGGTGAGTCTTATGTACTATTGGGGGGACCCTCTTGTGCTGTGCTTTAATCTCCTATTCTCACAGTTTTCACCTTCAAATTCCAAATACTTACCGTTCTTTGGGGGTGAAAAGAGGGAGATTGAGTTGGGAGTTTTTTTTTTTTTTTTGTGTGTGTGTGTGTTCTCTTCCTTCCTTCTGCTTTGGTTGCAAGACTTTGGAATCCAACTAGGGGAGAGAGAAAGAGAGAGGGAAGGGTTTTCAAAACAGTGAAGTGGGTTGGTTGGTGGGATCAGCACCACACACAATGTCAAAATCAGCATGAGAAAAGAAGCAGCAGCTTGTGGGAATATAAGTATTTCTTGTGGGGGGTCAGCTAGATAGAATTAGGCCCGAGGATTAAGATGCTTCTCTGATTAGATGGGAGGATGAATTAGGGTGGAGACCAGCACAGGAGACTCCATGATTTAAGGGGGGAAAAAACCATGATGGATAGGAGAAGAAGACGATGACCTCTATAAGCTTGTTTTGACTTCCATTAAATAAACACGTAGGGAGATTGGAAGATCAAGGCTGTATTTATCACCAGGCCTGGGCGAGATTAGATGGAACTGGCAGGCCAAGAACAGGAAAGAGAGATGCCAAGTTCTTTGGGGTACAAGTACAACCCTCCACATGAAGATTCTTCCTCCAAATTCTCTCCTGCAAATACAGCCTCTGGTGTTAGAAGAGATCAAACCCTAGATCATCGCAATCATCTATATCCTCAGAACCACCACCCACCAAATCCACACCAATCAACAAACAAGCATAGAGGAGAGTATCAAGAAACCGACCATGATCCGTTTGCAGTTGCGTCTCCATCTCCGATCGCGGTAGCTCCCGGCGGCACTTCGATCAGCATTAGACCACACGCGGAACCACCATCGCCGCCACTAGCGCGACACACACAATCCCCCACGCCGGAGCCGCAGTCGGTGGCCGCTATTGTCTCTGCCTCCACCGTCCGGTATAGGGAGTGCCAAAAGAATCATGCGGCCAGCATGGGCAGGCATGTTGTTGACGGTTGTGGAGAATTCATGCCCAGCGGGGAGGAAGGGACGCTGGGGTATTTCAGATGTGCTGCGTGCGAGTGCCACCGCAATTTCCATCGGAAGGAGGTCGATGGTGAACCGCAGTATACACCTAGTCCCTACTATAGCAGCAACAAAACGAATGGCCAAAGAGCTGCTTTACCTACTCCCCAACAACATCATGCAATTCCCCAGCCAAACCCAATCAATCTGCATCACAGGTTCTCCTACTGCATATCAAGTGCTGCCGCTGCGGCTGCGGCCCCAACTCAACCAGGGATGATGGCCTTCGGCAGGGGCATCCCGGAAGAGTCTTCAAGTGAAGACCTTACTATGATTCAACATAGTGATGCTGTGCTGCGATCAACACAGCTGGCATCGTCCAAGAAAAGGTTTCGGACAAAGTTCACTCAGCAACAGAAAGACATGATGTTGGAATTCGCCGAGAAGTTGGGGTGGAGGATTCAGAAGCAAGAGGAACAAGAAGTGATCCAATTTTGCACCAAAGCCGGTGTGACCAGGAAAGCTTTCAAAGTGTGGATGCACAACAACAAACAAGCCATGAAGAAGCAACAAAGGTAAAAAGATAAAGCGACTCCTGTTGGGGAATAAGATTGTAATTGTCGATACTGTCTGTTCATGATTAGAGGAAATAGATCGGAGCAGTCAATTTTGGCTGATTTTCGCCCCTTTTCCAAGGCTTTGTTGTAGCAAAGATCCTGCCGTTTTTAGATGCTTGTGAATCATCAGCAACTCAGAGCTGCTTATTAATTCATGGTAACAGTCTACCATCCCCACTTGAGGAGCCCTCTTATATGTTGGGGAACATTTAATTATACAGAAAGATAATAGCTAGAGTGAATTTTTTGGGTCCTCGTGACAAAGGTGAAGGTACATGTATAAACTTCAATTTGGGTTTTCAGCTGGAAAAAGTTTCATGTACAACGTTTCTAGCTTAACTTCCTAGGCTCTCTGTCCATTATGTTTTGGTTCCTTTGGTGCCCATTTTCTCAGTCATCAGCTTCTTAAAAGGATCAAACGATAAAGAAAAGAGGAGTTGACACTATCTCTCTTCAGGTCGCTAAAGTACTGAATAAGATAGCGATATCTAATAAGAAACCACCATGAAAAATTCCAAGTTTACACTATTCAGGCACTGCTTAGGGATGTAAGATTCTTCTTAGAAGCCGAAAAATTAGTCACTATTAGGGTCCCTAGTGATGAAAGAGGTACACTGTACCTCTAGTTGCTACTTTTAATGCATGGGGGACACTGTTACGCCTCTGTCAGACAAATCCAGAGAAATGGTCCCATGAGATGGATATGTCATTCAGCCTTTTGCATTTCAATTTCTGATTAGTTCATGCTATTGAAGACCAAGAAAAGACAGAACCAGGAGGACTTTACATAGGAAATCTACTTGATCACACAAGATCTATCGTGTCCAAATAAAAATGTGGCAAGGATGGGACCAGGATAGCTTTCTCATGAAATTGTACAATCTACAGTTTAGGTGAGCCCTCTCCATAATTTCAGCTAGGGTGGTCCTCTAAGTGTGGCGGATGATCTAATTGAAGGCAAGGAAGTCGATCATCACATCTTAGAATGAAGCGGGAAGAGAAATTGCACTAACGATAGTGGTAGAAATGTTCAAGACAAAGCAGAAAGAAGAATATCGGGATTCAATATTGAACGCACTTGGAAGGAGCAAGCTCCGTCGTTAACTGCAACAAGTTCAGATAACGAATTCACCATGTTTTGAATGCCTGTTGTTTTCACTTCGGCCTACTCCTTGCTCAACGGATAAATGTTCATTCCAACACTTGGAAATAAAAAGAGATTAGTTTCGTCACCATTTAAACAAAATGAGGTTCCTAGGACACTGACCTCAAAGATCAGTAGACAGATGCTAAGAAGATGACACGACAAAAGTGACTGAATCTGTCAATGGAGTGGAAGCTCTTCAGACCCCTAGACCCAGACCGTATTAAAAGGATCTGAGTTTGTTTCAAGCTTGTTTTCAGAGTCAAAACCATGCTGAAAAGAAAGGTGAAAAAGGTTGCAGCGGAAAATTTTTCATGCCTTGCTCCCTTAGAATTAGCAGCTGATGCTGTACAAAATGTCATGCCTTCAGCCGAGAAATGGAAGAATCATCTCCAAAGCAATGTCAACAAGCAGCAATTACAAAAAGAAACACTTGAAGATCTTTCAAGGAAGCTATTTCATCAAGTTTAGAGTTTTAAATCTCATGACGTGAACTGAAGCGCATTTAGTTTGTCCACCAGTGTAGAATAATCCTGCAGTGGGCAGCTGAACTAGCATATATTGCAATATCTAGGGCAGCGAAGCTCTCTCCAATGTTTTAGCATTATCAGCAAACAACATATTCATAATCTGGAATTATTATTCTCATCCTTGTTTAGATGATAAGGGCTAACCAAAGTGTGGTAATGAAAAGGTAAATCTACTAATCAGGAATTATTATTCTCATCTGAACACAGACGATGAGAGCTAACCAAAGAGTGGTACTGAAAAGGTAAATCTACATCACTCTCTTGACTATATCGTTTCATAGGAGGCTCAAGACCTTACCATGAGGCGAGGTAAAGGCCGTACCTAGTTAGTTTACTCATCAAAACTATGAAAAGTACCGAAAGTTACTAATTAACGTCACAATAGTTGATTGGGCTTACAGCTCCGAGCCGTCCGATCTCATCTTTGATCCAAGATAACCGGCTGCCTCTGAAGCCTTTTCCTTCGCTGCTTCATAATTAGACTTGGCCTCATGCGTCATGGCCTCCTTGGCTGTTTTATATGATTCCCCGACCTTCTTAAAAGCTTCGTCATATGCATCCATTGCTTCATCTTTCCCATAGCCCATTGCACCAGCCACATGATCCCTCGCATCACCAGCTTTATCCGAAGCCATGTCCGATTCCCTGTTGACCCCGTGCTTTGCCTCGTCATATGCATTCGCTACTTTCTGCTTTCCATGTCCTACAGCTCTTTCAATAGCCTCCTGGGCATCACCAATCTTGTCTGAAACCATGTTCTTTGCCTCGTTGTGACCGTCCTCTAGTTTGTCTTTTCCGTATCCCATTGCACCTGTGATTCTCTCTCTCGCATCCCCAGCCCCATCTGAAGCCACATCAGAAGCCACATCAGTGGCCATGTTCAGCTTCTCCTTAGCTTCACCGTAGACATCAGAAGCTCTCTCTCTGCCATATCTCATTTTTCCTCGCACGCTATCTGAAGCCATGTCAGTGGCGGTATTCAATTTGTCTTTGCTTGACCATAAAGATCAGCTGCTCTATCTGCTCCATGGCCTACAGCTCCAGATATATCACTAACTCTATCTGAGCCCATATCAGTAGCCATGCGCAGATAGTCCTTAGTTGCACCATAAGTACCAGCCGCTTTGTCTTTGCCATACTCCATTGCTTCCGCTATTGAATCTTTGGCATCACCAACGCTATCAGATGCCATTCTCATACCTTGGTCAGCTTTCTCCAAAGCAAGACTCCCTATGTCATGAGCTTTTCCGTAGGCCAAATTGGCAGCATTTCCGGCTCTTTCAGAAGCATATTTGGAGGCATCTGCATGAATAAAAGAGTGACTAAGGGATAACATATGAGACAGTTATGTCAATTAGGGCTTCAATGCATGAGCTATCTTCCTATCCTAGTTATATATATGACTTGTGAGATATTGAAAGAATCCACTCCAGTATCATTAGACTGATGACCTCCACAACGCCTTTGCATGAAATGAAGAGATGTCCAATTTTAGTCATATGAAGATTTGGGGACAATTTCTCGCTTCACCAACCAATCATGGATTTATTATCTACACATTTTTTAAAGAAATTTCTTAGAACGTAACTTGCAGCAGCGTCACCTTTCCTATTAAGTTGTATCAACCATATGAACACTTGCCAGAAGAACTTAAAAGAACAAAATGTGCAAGAGAAACGAAAACAAAAATCACACGCATGCAAAAGTGTAACGTCATGATGAATTACCCGATGCGGCAGATTTCATTGTACTGGTGGCCTTTGAAGCGGCATCCCCAGCCTTATCAACAATATCATAAGCTACATCTTCCACTTTGTCTTGCTTAGTTGTAAGACCTCCCCTATCACATAATTCCTCGTGTCAGCAAGTGATAAATACTTCTATCAACAACACAATTCAAGTAACACGCTCAAACAAAATTACATAAAAAATTGAACTGGAGGACAAGCAATAAGCTTCAAGCTTAGTGTTCCCTAGAATCAATTCAAACTCATTTGACAAATATTCCCAAATTAAGGACATATAGTACCAATCCAAACACAGATATCATTGATAAATAGTGCAGTGTTTACAAACAATAAAGCATTTAATAACTCCAATTTCCCAAATTTCTCAGCTTTTTTTTGGGGGGGTAATAATAGGGCATAAAGCAAGAGAAATTAGGAATTACAAAATCTAGTGGAAAAGCAATGTACTTTACTGCTCATATTTGTCACAATCAAAGTTATTTTCAACTTTCAGCATCTTTGGGGAAAATTTAAGCCTAAGTCGATAATCTTCAACATCTATGTGGCTCCATGCATATCTTTCACAATTAGGAACTTTTATCTGTCCACTTCCAGCAGAAAAATTAGTTTCCACAGACTAAACTTAGTTTCCTAATGGTTTCTCTTGTTTGCAAGCGACTTCTCAAACAAGACCTAAAGTCGACCTGGTCTTTGAATAGAATAATGCTTGCAAATTCTCCAGCTAAAGCAAGAAGTCTAGGAGAATGTCTCTTGGTAGATTTGCCCTTGGCTGTAGTATAGATTAACAAACATATTGATTCCTACAATAGATGTACTCTATCAGCCTAATTACTAAACTACCCAAAGATAATTAATACCCCAGCTGTACTGAGTTCTCTATATTGCAGGGAGAAAGAAATAGCGCAAAAACAACAGTATTGTCTCCATTTAGATGGCAATTTATGGAAGTAGCATTCCATCTGGAACTATAGTTGATGGCACAAAATGTC
The DNA here is from genome assembly GCA_019149425.1 of Psidium friedrichsthalianum. NCBI lineage: Eukaryota > Viridiplantae > Streptophyta > Magnoliopsida > Myrtales > Myrtaceae > Psidium > Psidium friedrichsthalianum. Next base: position 9,425 of record JAGVVM010012424.1, read on the forward strand.
ATTCAGTTGCACCTTTTCACATGAACGCCATTTGTTCGATTCATTACATTGAAATCTTAAATTACAATCAAGTTACTAAAAATGACCAATAAACAGTGGAACAAGGAGATGATGTACTGGCATGAAACAAATGATATTGATAAAAAGCCCCCAAAAGTTAAATGACCTTTCCATCCAATTTACCCGGACATTTCAAGCAATATGTATGGAGAAGGGCTAATGCAAAACCTCTTCCCATGAATTCCTTCATTTATATGCTGTTAATTATCGTAGCATCCCATGCCATCAACTAACTGAACTTAACCAGCAATTCTAGACAATGATTATTTTTGAATTTATGGCACAGCTATTACGTCATGTGATAACATATTTGGGAAAAATAAACTACCAGATTTTCCAAAGGAACATCTCATATAGATAATAGCATAGTAACATTATCGTCCATCTGAATTACTGTTCAGTAAATTTGAGGTTGAAAATACGTACCTATTATATCCATTATATCACTCGATCAAACACTAGATTGCCCTTGAATCCATACATTCACCCTTGATCTATCTGTTCATTTGGAATATATCAAAATTGGCTACCACCTTACCCATCAAACAATGAATGTCTATCATATTCATGGTGTATAGTCATCTCTAACAGTTTTACGGAAATATGCGGTAACCTTATGACTTACAGGACAATGAAAGGCAAAATAGTATACAATTGAACATTTTGTCGTGCTTTCGGATGATGAACACGATGCAGTTATCTTTAGAAAAATCGTAACGCGTGGTCAGATTGATTAACGTTTGAATAGTGTGATTATCAGTTGATCTGTCCGATGATGCAGACAGTCAACTCTTGAACGCAATTGATCACCATAACACGCCCAAAGCACAAAAATTCTACAAGACAAGCTCAGGCTCAGCAATAACACATTCCCCAAATTACTCGTCGGACTGCCACCCGTAGCAATCTATCGTGTACCGAAAATCCCGGACGATCATCATCAAACACAAATGCAGATTCGAATTTGTGAACGATCGATCGATTTATTTACACACACGGAGAGAGAGAAAGAGAGAGAGAATTACTCCCAATCGGACCAGGAGTCGGTCCCGTCCTGCCAAGCTCTCTGCTTGGCGTCGTCCTTGGCGTCGTCTGCCCGAGACCAGCACGTCCCCGGCGCGACCGCCAGCAACAACGCGATGGAAATAAAAATCCTCTTCGCCATGCTTCTCGGGTGCAAAGTTGCACTCTCGCAGCGACCGATCCAAAAATAACGGGGTATAAAGATAAGGAAGCTCTGGTTCGAGTATGCGAAGGTTCTCTCTCTGCGCGCGAAATCTGAAAGGCGAGCGATTGAGGAAGAAGAAGAAGAAGAAGAAGAAGATGATGATGATGATGATAGAAGAGGAGGGAAATGCCGTGCGAAGAGAGCCGTTAAAAAGCAGGTTCCGGAAACGTGCCGGTTGGTGGGGGGCGAAGCTGCGCGCGCGGCGGTGGCGACACGTGTCGCTGGCAGGGGAGGCCATGGGTTGCCGCATCGGTCGCTTCGCGTTCGGGTCGTCGGGCGGGGGGTGGATTTCGCGCGCGTATCGGGTTTGAGTTGAGCAGTGGTGTCTAGATGAAAGGAAGAACGTTTCAAAGGGCAGATGATTTTTGAGAAAAAAAGAAAGGGAAATTTTCAAAAAAGAGCCTAAAGTTTTTTTATTTTTTCAAATAAGAATTTGAAATTAACATTATTTCAAATAAGAATTTGAAGTATTCTCATTGTCTAAATAAAGGCTTGAAATTAGTATTATTTAAATGAGAGTCTAAAGTGGTCACACCAATCTCAAAAAAGGGCCTGGCTCACCATTAATTAGGGGTGTTTTTGTCATTTTCTTTTTTTCCAAAAAAAAAAGTAAAAAAGGAGATACAAGTGGGAGGCCACCGCCCTAATGCCAGTGGGGCGACAGCAAAAGCTATGAAGGTCGTTGGCGCATCGGCGAGGGTCGCGGGCCACGTCAAGGTGATGGCGACCACAAGCAGGAGTGCACTCCTCCTTTCCCTTTTTTTAAAATTTTTTATTTTAATTTAATTTAACTAATGAAATTTGATCATGATCATGCCATATAGGACGATCGAAATCCACGTCAATGATTTTCAGATAAAATTGGCAGGAACGAAGGACTAAATTAACATAAGTACAAAAAGACATAAGACTTAATGGTTCCGATATAATTAAACTTATAACTTTTTATACTTATTCCACTATAATTCGATGACATTAATCCAACACACTAAAAAAGTGCGCATTAGACCAAAAAAAAAAAGAGAAAAAGGTGCGTGCCCATAATATCATAAAACTATTTGCGATGCTCGTGGATTATTCGATGAATTAAACAATTCATGGCCCGTCTTGTCCATCCAAATATCGTATAAACTTTTCAGCCAACCCAAAGTACGAAATTAATTTTATAGAAACTGTTTATCTTGAAACTTCATAGCTTTTAATTTCGAACACGCATCATGTGTGCAAAATAAATTATGACACATTAGAATTTACAACAAACATAATATATAAGAACAATGAATACATATGAAATAGTATACAAGGCGCTAATGCAATTGGGTGCAAAATGATGATAATAATAAGAGTGGCATGGAAGATCTAGGTATCGTGAAACTTCCAACTCACGACATTCTTTTGAATTTCATAAGACTGCTTGCAAACTGCTCTGAGCATGGCCGCCTACATAAGACAAAAGTCTATATACTAAACGGGTTCACGGGGCTTACGGATATCCAGGGCCTTCGGGTACTCAAGTCTCTTTGCCCCTGTCTCCGAAATTTGAAAAAATAAATTAACCATTCTTGCAAAACGAGTGCTTTAGCTCTCATGACAAAGCATAAGAGTTTCTAGTGGGATCAACCCCCCACTCTCCCCTTCAACATGATCAAGCAAATGACCTTCTTGATCAAACATGAACGAAAGGATATTCTCCCATGCGCATGCGATTATTTTCCGCTCTCATGAATACATTTCAGGAATGACTCATATCTACAAGTAGGAGGTAATAATGCACAGATAAACTACGAGGCAATCATTAACGTCTAGTTCAATTGAGAATAAATCAAAGAATTTCAATAAGCGAATCAACAGAACCAGCAAGAGACGATGTCCTAGGACATTACCAGTGATGTTCTTGCATCATGCATGATACAGAACCATTGACTCGCATCATTTCTTGCCTAAAATTAGGCAGATGTTCCCAATAACATGATGGCAACGTCGAGCCCCAGCAAGGGTAATGCCATAACCAAAGATTGGCAATTACGCAAGATCATATCCGAAAACATGAAGATGTACACAATATTGGGATAAATCTACAAAAGAAAGGTTCATCTCAATCAGATGGAGGCAGCAGCTGCAACTGCCGCCGCACCAACCACTCGAAGGAGCACGCTGCTTCCTTCCAGCTGCCTCCCTGGATTTCAATCGGGGTACAGCATGAGCATTATCCCGTCTACCAAAGAATCACAGAGAAAACACGTCTGTCCCTTTAAAGAAGAATTACAAATGAGACGGTTCACCGATCAAAATTGGGGGAAACAGCCTCTCCATTAGAAGAAAGAAAAACTTGCAAACAGAATCTAGGCAAGCTGACCATCATCGGCTGCCAATTTTATCCGCTGTTGATGCTCTCCAACTTTGTATTCTACAATCTCCATGAAGATCGGCATCTAAGACACAGTCTGGCCTTCCATAGACAGCTGCTTGCACACTGGCCATTAGTTTCGCTATCTCTCGGCCAGAGAACCCTCCATCTTCCGAGCAGCTTCCTGAAGCACATCATCCGACATGCTTTTATGGTTATCTTTGAGGCTGCGTCTTAAAAGAGAACTCCACTGAGATCTTTCATCCCCTTCACCGCAGAGGTACTTCCTCAAATAGAGTTTCAGCAGTCTAAATCGTTCCCTCCCCCAGGAAGTGGGAACTCGATCACTTCATCGATGCGGTCAGTCACAGCTTTGTCAGATCCCCAGGCCGGTTTGGTTGCTAGAACAAGAACAATGTCCTCTGGATTGATCTCCAGTACGGAAGAGCAAAGTCATTCAGAGCACTACGCTGAGCCTCACTCATAAATGTACTGTTACGCCTGCATTGGAAGAAGAATCATAACTGGTGATGGAAAATTGTGCATAATCAAACAGAATCTAATCTAACAACCGTATTCATATCCCAATGGAATAATGGGCCCATTTAAAGCGTCAATTTTACCAACCCCACACTTCAACAGGTTACCAAACAACGAAGGGATTCCAAACAAAACGACATCTTTACTGACCAAACCCACAATCTTACCAGCATATAAACACTCATAGAGCTTTCTGTGACCTACTAGATATCGAGTAACACCAAGAAATCAGTTCTCTACGGCCAAGAATTTCTCAGATCATTTCATTCCTAGGCTTTGCTAATAAATCATAAAGCAAATAAACAAGCAGTTTCATAAACACCTTGCAAGTCAATAATTGCCAGAAAAGACCTCCTCGCAATAAAGCATCTGCCTTCATCTATGAAGAGAAGGAAGACCCTTCTCTGGACTTTTTAGCCCATCAAATATTTGATGGATTTTGGTGCGGCTGTGGACCTTTGGGGGCACATCCCTCCGGTCATCATGGCATAATCTAACCCGGAAGAGGAATAAAGAAATTAATAATTTTTGATTACGCGCCTCAATGCCACACAGACATGGAAAGGACAGCTAGAAAGCAAAAAAACCAACACACACCCCACCAAAGAAGTATAAAAGCAACATAATTCACCAAGAAACACTGATGTAGATTATAAAACGACACAATGAAGTTTCACAGGCTCTTCAACAAACGCTTCAATGGAATCCCAGTTATGGCCACATCATTTTCTGCTAAATTCTTTGCCTAGAGTTTTGAGTTGAACAAACTTAAACAGAAAATGAAAGGAGGGGGGGG
>JAGVVM010012426.1:0-12742 GCA_019149425.1 Psidium friedrichsthalianum
AATTCTTTTTTTATTTTTTTTTTTTTTTTGCAGTCATAACCACTCAGAATCAGAAATCAAGCACCCTACTCATGGGGCTATCGCTTAGAACCTACCTCAGGTCCTGACGGCCATCTGCAGATTAGTCAAAAACAACCCATAGGTCTATATTTCTTACTTAGAAACTAATCGGTTCTAACTCTGCAAAAAAAAAACACATGGGGCGGGGCCAAAACCAATTAATTTTGGGCATTCTACCCTTTTTTCTAAAAACCCCCTTAGGGTTTTCTTTAGGGGTTCTTGGTCTAAAATCTAAACATTACCCCAAATCAACAAGCTTATCAACTCCAGTCCTCGGAATGGTCTCGGTCTCGAGCTGCACCTTGCTCTGATAACCACTTTCGAACGGGGAGTCAACGCCCCGGAGCCCCAATCGAAGGCCCGCGGACACCCCTGTTCATACATAACCATTGACGAAACCCTTGGCCGACGCCTGGCATTACGAGTAGCGACGGCCAGGATGCTCATTCGCGGGCCAAGCGGAAACGATAGCGCGAACTAACAAAATCTGAAAACTGCGGAAGCGTTGCCTTCTAAGCATTGCATTACCATACATAAGAAAGGGGGGGGTAGCATGGAAAGACAAGAACCCCTTTTACAAAAAAGGCGAAATTCCACAACATAATAATAATATACATTAAGCGTTAGATACAGACCCCAAAAGAAAACCCGCTATGGGTCAAAGCTATCTACGCTCTTCTCAAAAGGGGGGGGGGGACTAGACCAGGGTACCGACATCTCTCAATCCATCTCGAAAACACATCCTCCTCGGGATTCCTCCTCGGGGTCCTCCTCTGGGTCCTTCCTCCGGGGTCCTCCTCATCTGTGTCCCATCGCGGTCACCCTCCTCGTGGACCATCGATTCTCGGGGATCGTCCAGGTGGGGACGGCAAATCCTCCTGCAGTGGGTCGGGGGTCGGACTTGTGACAGTTGGAAAAATTTGGACCCAATGGTCAGGGGAAACTTCTAAAAGAATGGGAAATACTTCATTAAATTACACTCATAGTCGGACGCTCAACTCAGGATTTAGGGCTAACCCCTGAGCTGGACCAACCGAAGGGAAAAGGGGCTATACGGGGTAAATTTTTCCAATCAGCCGCCCGTTGGCCTGAGGGGACTGAGGGGACAGAGTGTGGTTATTTTTTAGTGGAAATTGACCACAAAATGAAATCTGGACGATGGACAATCGAATCAGTATAGATTTGAACACAAATGAAGAAATGAAGTCGGTTTTCAGGAAATGGTTCGGACTGAAGGTAGGGACAGGCCGGTGCACGTCGAAGGAAGCAAGGCGTGAATTGGGAAAAAATTACCGAAATTGCCCCCGGTAAATGATCAGAACCTTAGAAATGGGGGACACTAATTAGGATTTTTGGAGGAATAGAATTGATGGGCCGGGACACCAAGTCCAGTCAGAAATTCGTTCGGCGCTTCGGGACCAGATCGGGTCATTTGGCACGACAAATCGAGGCAAGTCAAATCAGATGTTCACATCAATCAATCAATCAAATCAATGCGATCATGGCCACAATTTCCAAGGGTGTCAATCAATCACATCAAAGGTCAAAAAAATCCCATACCTAACCCACTATAATCTAAATTCCCCTTTGATTTATAGATTATAAATTCTCACTCTCTCTCTTCCCTCATAATTTTCGGCCAGTCTCCCTCACTCTCCTTCTTCATCTCGCCGAGTCTTCTCTCCCTTCACGGTTTCCTTCCCGGCCCGAAGCCGGCCACCGTGAAGCCGCCGAAGTCCGGCCGCCACAAGCTGCCGTCCGTCCTTCTCAAGCGACGGTAGTTCTCTCCTCCCCTTCCCTTGTCCTTTCGTGGCTTGAAAGCCACTTTGGGACGTCCCCGGACCTCACCCCTCTCTTCCTCCCCTCTCGGCCGGAAGCCGTCCGCCGCCGAGCACCGTCCGTCGCCCGTCGTCCGCCCTTGCCGTCACGTCCAGCCCCGTTCACCTTGCTTAAGCGTTTGACTCTCCCTCCCCGTCGTTTCCATGGCCGCGTGAGCCCGTCCCACAACCAACCCGGCCGGTTTCTCTTGTAGGCCGTGAACCCCCATTCGGCCGCCGCGAGCACCGTACGTCTTCGTCCCGTCGTTCCGACGACCAGCCACAGTCCCGGCCTCATCTAGGTAAGCTTTGCACTAATCTCAACCTAGGCTAGTTGTATGCATGTGTGGGTTGTGGGATTAGTAGCTAATCAAGAGTACTAATCAACAAAACCACACAATGCATACAACTAGCCTGGTGAGATTAGGACTAAGCTTACCACGTAGATGAGGGCCGGTACGGTGGTCTGGTCGGCGAACGACGGGACAGAAGACGGACGGTGCTCGCGGCTGGCGAATGGGGTTCAGGCCTACAGGAGAAACCGGGCCGGGCTTGGTTGTGGGACGGGCTCACACGGCCAGGAAACGAAGGGGAAGGGGAGTCAAGAAGCTTAACCAAGGTTGACAACGGGAGGCTGGACGGTGACGGCAAGGGCGGACGAAGGGCGACGGACGGTGCTCGCGGCAGGACGGGCTCCGGCCGAGAGGGAGGAAGAAGAGAGGGTGTGAGGGGTCGGGGACGGGTCCCAAGGTGGCTTCAAGCCACTGAAATGACAAGAGGGAAGGGGAAGGAAAGAGAGACTTCCGTCGCTTGAGAAGGAAAAACGGCAGTTGTGGCCCGTGGCCGGACTTCGGGCGGTCACGGTGGCGGCTCTCGGGGGGAGCAAGCCGTGAGGGAGAGAGAGACTTCGGGCGAGATGGGAGAGGGAGAGTGAGGAGTTGGCCGGAAATATGAGGGGAGGAGAGAGAGTGAGGATTAGAATCTATAGAATAATGGGGAAATTAGATTAATAGTGGGGTTAGGTAATGGGATTTTTTGACGCTTGATGTGACTTGCGTGACATGCCTTGGAAATTGTGCCAGGACGCGATTGATTTGATTGATCATGGGATGTGACATCTGATTTGACTTGCCTCGATTTGCGTGCCAAATGCACGATTGGTCCCGAGCGCGAACGTCTCTTAGGACTGGATTTGGTGTCGGCCCATCAATGTCTATTCTCAAAAAATCCTAATTAGTTCACATTCTAGGTCTGAGCATTTACGGGGGCATTTCGGTAATTATTTCCATTCACGCCTTTTGCTCTCGACGTTGCACCGGCTGGTCGACTTCAGTCGACATTTCTGAAACGACTTCATTTCTTCATTGTGTTCATCGTACTGATTCGATTGTCCATCGTTCAGATTTCTTTTGTGGTCAATTCCACTCTAAATTACCACTCAGTCTCAGTCTCAGGCCAACGGGCGGCTGATTGGAAAAAATTCCCGGATAGCCTTCCCTTCGGTGGGCAGCTCAGATTAGTAGGCTAATCATGAGTGAGCGTCGAACCCCCTAGAGTGTATTCATGAAGAATTTCATTCATTTAGAAAGTCTGAAAATTGGTCAATTTCAGAGTGTGTCGACCCCGACCCACTGCAGAGATGCCGTCACCTGGACGATCCGAGATAGATGGTCACGAGGAGGGTGACGCGATGGACACAGATGAGGAGGACCCCGAGGAGGATCCAGAGGAGGACCCAGAGGAGGATCCAGAGGAGGAGTTCGAGATGGATTGAGAGATGCTGTACTGGTCTAGTCTTTTGAGAGAGCGTAGATAGCTTGACCATAGCGAGGTTTTCTTTTGGGGTCTGTATCTAACGTTTGTGTATATATATATATATGTGTGTATCACCTTTTGTAAAAGTGTTCTTGTCTTTTCATGCTACCCCACCTTCTTATGTATGTATGCATGTTTAGAAGGCACGCTTCCGCAGGTATCAGATTCGTTGTAGTTCGCGCTAGCGTCACTTGGCCGCGATGAGCATCCTGGGCCGTCGCTACTCGTAGGCCAGGTGTACGCAGGGATTCATTGATGTGTATGAACAGGGGTGTCGCGGCTCGATTGGGGCTCGGGGCGTGACATCCCCGTTCGAGTGGTATCAGAGCAAGGTCAGCTCGATACGAGACCGTTCGAGGATCTGGAGTGATAAGGCTGTTGATTTGGGGTAGTTAGATAGAAGACCCTAGACCTAAGGATTAGAAAGGGTAGAATGCATGAATTGATTGGCGCATGTGCTTGCAGAGTTAGACGATAGTCTAGTATAGCTATAGACTATGATGTTTTGAGCTAATCTGCAGATGCGTCAGGACCTGAGGTAAGGTTCTAAAGCTGAACCCCATGAGTTGGGTGCTTGAGTGCTGATTGCTGGTTGCGTAGTTGGTGGAAAATACTGCATGTGTTTGTATGCCTAGTCGGCTGTTGCGCGCTGCTTGACCATCATGCATTGCACGATTTCTGCATCAAAAGGAAAAATGGTTTAAATGAAGTTGATTTAAAAATAAAGACTTGAGGATTTGAAAAGCGCATGCATCATATTTTATTGGGTTGGGTAACCGTCAGCCTGGTATGGGACAGGTCTGACGGGACGTCTAAAAACTGCAATGAAGCGTGGTATGGGACACGTGGAGTGGGATTCTCTCTGGCCGTGGGTGACTTAGGACAACTGTTCGCACCAAGAAATGAGGAGGGCGGGGAGTGGTCGCCGGGGCAGAGACCCGATCAAGGAGCGGCTCCCGACAGGCTTCTAGTTGAGGTGGCGAATAGAGTGGCCTAGGTTGTGCATTGTCAGGGTGAGTCTAGGTGTCTTCCTAGTCCAATTGCATTAAAAGCTGCAGCGAACTTTTCATGCATATTCATGTCAGTGGACGCGACAGTAGACGAAAGCTTGATTGTTAGTCTTAGAATTCGAATTCCTGAATAGGAATTTCGTTTGGTTTAGGTGTGAGAAAGAACTAGAAAAGGATGAGCAATAGGGGCAGAAGACCCAGTGCCGCTGCATCGAGCTCAAGAGCTCCTGCGTCTGAAGGAGACCCAAGAATAGAAGAAATGATGAGGGTATTGACAGAAGTGAGCAATCTGATGGGTAGGCAAGCTGCTGAGAGAGCTGCCACTGTTGCCCAAGCAGCTGAGGCCGCCTTGGCCGCTGCAAATGGAGCCCATGGGGGCAATGGGCATGGAAATGGAGGACGCCAGACCCATCACATAGTGGAGCAGTTTCTGAAGCTGCAACCCTCCAAGTTTGACGGCACTGGAGGACCCGAAGTAGCTGCCTTGTGGATCGAGCAGCTGGAGAAGGCATTTACCGTGCTTGGATGCACAGATGAAGAAAAGGTCTCACTGGCGACCTATCAGCTCCAGAGCACCGCAGATGATTGGTGGAAGGCCACCCGTGGACGAGTCTTCCCTGATGGCATGAGGCCAAACTGGGCTGCCTTCTGCGCATCGTTTAATGGCAAGTATTTCTCTGAAGCGGCCCAGGAGAGGAAGATGGAGGAGTTCATAAGGCTCCGTCAAGGACAAATGACTGTGGACCAGTATGAGGGCGAGTTCGCCAGGCTGTCCAAGTTTGCTCGAAGGCTGATAGAGGATCCGTGGGACAAGGCCAGAAGGTTCAGAGAAGGACTGAGACCCGAGCTGAAAAGTATGATCATTGCTACCGGGCTGAGGGACTACAACGAGATCTATGAACGAGCCCTGGCTATAGAGCGAGACCTACAGGAGAAGGCTGCCGCATCTGGATCGCGGTTCATGCCGAATAGAAACTTCAGGATTTCGGCAAGAGGCCGATGAGAGACAACCGCAGGTTCGTCCCACCTGCGAGGAAGACGTTGGGAAAGCCGCCTTTTGCTGGGAATCAGAACTGCCGTGACTGTGGCAGGAGGCATGGGAACAACCCCTGTCCGAAGAAGACGGGAGGATGCTTCAGGTGTGGACAGATGGGGCACATGCAAAGGAACTGCCCGAGGAATGGTCCGAGACCCCAGTTCCAACCGCAGCAGCAGCCACCAGTGGCGAATGCACCTCAAGGAATTCTGAACCGTCCGCCTGCTCAGGGACGAGTATATGCTGTGGCGCGCAAGGATGCTGAGAATGCGCCAGGGGTGATCACAGGTACCGTTTCTCTCTGTGGTCATACCGCCTATGCCTTGTTTGATCCTGGTGCATCCCATTCGTTCATATCTGCACGTTTTGCTGAGTTGGCTGGAATAGAAACTAGACCATTGGATATGTATTGCATGTGGCCACCCCATTGAAGGATAGAGTAGTTGTTATGTTGGGATGTAAGGGGTGTGAGATAGCTTCTGGGAGATAGAATTGAGAGGATTGACTTAGCTGTCCTGCCCATGTATGATTTCGACGTAATTGTTGGCATGGATTGGTTGGTTAGACATGGAGCAGTTATTGACTGCAGTAGGAGTACTATAAGGCTGAACCCAGTAGATGGGCCTGAGTATGAGTTTAAAGGAAATCGAGGTGGAACCTCAATTCCTTGGATTTCAGCCCTAGAAGCAACTAAGCTGATGGATCAGGGTTGCCTAGGATTCTTGGCATCTGTAATAGATTCGTCGGCTCAAGAGGTGAAATTGGAAGAGGTGCCTGTAGTAAGGGAATATCCCGATGTGTTTCCTCAAGAATTGCCTGGCTTGCCACCAGAGCGTGAAGTAGAGTTCGTGATTGAGTTGGCACCTGGAACTGAGCCAATCTCAAAAGCACCGTATAGGATGGCACTATCTGAATTGAAAGAGCTGAAGGTGCAGATGCAAGAGCTACTGGATAAAGGATTTATCCGCCCCAGTGCTTCGCCATGGGGAGCTCCGGTGCTGTTCGTTAAGAAAAAGGACGGATCACTAAGGCTGTGTATAGACTACAGACAGCTGAACCAAGTGACGATCAAGAACAAGTATCCTTTGCCGAGGATAGATGATCTGTTTGATCAGCTGGAAGGAGCGTGTGTGTTCTCCAAGATAGACCTAAGGACGGGTTATCACCAGCTAAGGATCAAGAAGGAGGATATCCCGAAGACTGCCTTTAGGACAAGATATGGGCATTACGAGTTCACCGTCATGCCCTTTGGGCTGACAAATGCCCCAGCTGCATTTATGGATATGATGAACAGAGTGTTCAAGGAGTTCTTGGATCGATTCGTGATAGTCTTCATCGACGACATCCTGGTGTACTCGAAGAATGCTGAAGACCACGAAGAACACTTGAGGATTGTTCTGCAGACCTTAAGGGAGCACGCATTATATGCGAAGTTTAGCAAGTGTGAGTTCTGGCTGAGCAGAGTGGCGTTTCTTGGACACATTGTATCTGGAGAAGGAATATCAGTGGATCCAGCTAAGATTGAAGCCGTGGAGAAATGGCCAAGACCAACGACCGTGACTGAGGTGCGAAGTTTCCTTGGATTAGCTGGCTATTACCGACGCTTCGTGGAAAGATTCTCCGCGATAGCCGCTCCGATGACGAAGTTGTTAAAGAAGGAGTCGAAGTTTGAATGGAACGCGAAGTGTGAAGGAAGTTTCAGGAGTTGAAGGATAGGTTGACTTCCGCGCCAGTACTAACCATCCCATCCGGACCTGGAGGATTTGAGATTTACAGCGATGCTTCGCTAAGAGGTCTGGGATGTGTCTTGATGCAACATGGACGAGTGGTAGCTTATGCATCTCGACAGCTGAGGCCACATGAGATGAATTATCCGACGCATGACCTGGAGTTGGCTGCCATAGTATTCGCATGAAGATCTGGAGACACTATCTGGTGGGAGAAAAGTTCCAGATATACACAGATCACCAGAGTCTGAAATATCTGTTTTCGCAGAAGGAGTTAAACATGAGACAGCGTCGATGGATGGAGCTTCTGAAGGACTACGATTGTGATATCCTATACCATCCAGGAAAGGCGAATAAGGTGGCGGATGCTCTGAGCAGAAAGTCGAGCATCGCGCATATGATGGTAAAGGAATGGACGCTGCTAGAAGAAATCAGAGACTCTGAGTTCAAGGTCGAGGTAGGAAGCCTCTCGAGCTTAATGGCCACACTACAGATTGAACCCGAGATTCAATTGAGGGTTAAAGAGTTGCAGTCTACGGACCCAGAGATTCAAAAGATTGTGACGATGGATGCAGAAGAGAGGAAAGATGACTTCAAGGTGACTGAGGATGGAATATTGAAGTTTAGAGGACGCCTGTGTGTGCCAAACGACGAAGAGTTGAAGGAAAGAATTCTATCAGAGGCACACAGGAGTAACTACAGTATCCACCCAGGAAGCACGAAGATGTACCAGAACCTGCGTCAGCACTACTGGTGGAATGGAATGAAGGTGGATGTGGCTAAGCATGTAGCCAAGTGCTTGACATGCCAGCAGGTGAAGGCGCAACATTGCAAGCCTGGAGGACTGTTGCAACCTTTGGAAATCCCAGAGTGGAAATGGGAGCACATCACCATGGATTTCGTGACAGGACTGCCAAGGAGTCAGAGAGGAAACGACTCAATCTGGGTGATAGTGGACCGACTGACCAAGTCCGCACATTTCATTGCAGTGCGAAAGGATTCTACTTTGGAGAAGTTGGCTGAACTGTACGTGAGGCAGATTGTAAGGCTGCATGGAGTACCAGTGAGCATTGTATCAGATAGGGATCCCCGCTTCACCGCCACCTTCTGGAAGAGTCTGCAGGGTGCTCTAGGGACAGAGTTAAGATTCAGCACAGCCTACCACCCTCAGACTGATGGACAGTCAGAAAGGACTATACAGACTCTGGAGGATATGCTGAGAGCATGTGTCATAGACTTCAAAGGAGGCTGGGAAGAACAGTTGCATCTAGTGGAGTTCGCCTACAACAACAGCTACCAGCAGAGCATCCAGATGGCACCATTTGAAGCGTTGTATGGAAGGGCTTGCAGGACGCCAATTTGTTGGGATGAAGTTGGCGAGAAAAGTATAACAGGCCCAGAATTGGTTCAACAATCAGTAGAAGCCGTCAAGGTGATCAAGGATAGACTGAGAACCGCCCAGAGTAGACAGAAGAGCTATGCAGACAAGAGACGTAAGCCATTGGAATTTCAAGTTGGAGATCATGTCTTTCTGAAGGTGTCGCCGATGCGAGGACTATCTCGGTTTGGCAAGAAAGGGAAGCTGAGTCCCAGATTTGTTGGGCCATTCGAGATATTGGAGAAGGTCGGGACACTGGCTTATCGTCTGGCACTGCCGCCGAACTTGTCGCAGATCCATAACGTATTTCATGTATCGATGCTGAGGAAGTATGAGCCAGATCCTGGCCATATACTCGATCATGAAGTCATTGAAATGGATGACCGCGTCTCCTACGTGGAAAGGCCAGTAAGGATTGAAGATCGCAAGGAACAAGTGCTCAGGAACAAGACGATTCCATTGGTCAAGGTCATCTGGGAGCACCATGGAACCGAAGGAGCCACGTGGGAAAACGAAGACGAGATGAAGAAGAAATACCCTTACCTGTTTGAATGACCCACCTGTAATCTCTATTTTGAAGTAAGGACTGGTAGACTGTAAATTTCGAGGACGAAATTTTTATAAGAAGGGAAGAATTGTGACAGTCTGAAAATTCGACCCATTGTCAGACTTTCTAAATGAATGGAAATACTTCATTAATACACTCTAGTCGACGCTCACATCAGGATTAGCTACCCTGAGCTGACCAACGAAGGGGAAAGGCTATCTGGGAATTTTTCCCAATCAGCCGCCCGTTGGCTGAGACTGAGACAGGGTCGGTATTTGTGAAATTGACCGCAAAAATGAAATCTGACGATGGACAATCGAATCAGTAGATGAAACAATGAAAAATGAAGTCGGTTTCAGAAATGTCGACTAAAGGTCAGACAGCCGGTGCACGTCGTAAGCAAGACTTGAATGGAAAAATTACCGAAATGCCCCCCGGTAAATGCTCAGACTTAGAATGAGACTAATTAGGATTTTTTTTGAGAGTAGATTCGAAGGACCGACACCAAAATCCTTGTCCAAAAATTCGTTCGCGCTTGGGGACCCGATCGGTGCATTGCACGCAAATCAAGGCAAGTCAAATCAGATGTCACTCAATCAGATGTCCATCAATCAATCAATCAAATCATCACGAATGGCACAACTTCCAAGAATCAATCAAATCAATCAAGGTCCCATCAAATGTCACAAAAATCCATTACCTAACCACTATACATAACCATTTTGTTCTTTTTATTCATTATATCTTCTCTCTCTCTCCTCCCTTCCATTTCGGCCGACCCCTCCTCCTCTCTCCTTTCCCGTGATCTCTCTCCCGTGCCTCCGTCCGTCTCCCTGTCGCTCGCCGCCAAGTCCAGCCTCGTTTGCCAGCCTCGCTTCGTCCATCCCGTCTGCCTACACCCGTCGCCACGGTAAAGGCTCTAAACCTCTTCCTCTCTTCTCTGTCCGTGACTTGGAGGAACCACCATGGATGACCGAACCTACACCTCATTCCTCTCGTCTTCTTCTCCGGTCAAGCCCGTCGCCCTCCTTACCCGCTCCCTCGTCGTCACCGTCCGGCACCGTGGCTTCCGACAGCCGTCCGCCGTCCGTGGCCCCCCTTGGTGATTCCCTAACCTCTTGACCCTTGTGTTCCGTTGGCCTTGAGGCCCCACGAAACCGACCATCCTCTCAACCGTTCCCTCTCTCTCTCTCGGCTAGTTTTGTTTTCGCCGTGAAGACCGCCGGCCGTCCCGCGACCCGCGACTTCCTGTATTCGCGTCCAACCGCTCACCGACCCTCTAGGTAAAGCAGCCTGCTATTCCTAGTCTAAGGCTAGCATGTATTGTGTGAATGGTTGTGTATTAGTTGTTATTGTAGTAGATTAGTGTGTAATGGTAGATTATGCATGTGGGCTTTTAGACCATATTCGTGTTTGGCATGGGCCGCCGTGTGGCCACATTGGAAAGGGAAGATTGGGCCTTGGATAGATGACAATGGGACTGGAATTAATGAATTAAACATGTGGACTAATGGGCCTATGGTTCATAGACGGGCTTGTGGGAACTTAATTCAAACCTTAATATTGGGCCTAAATGATCTAATTGGAAACCTAATTGATTAATGGCTATAATTGACGAAAATCACTTGTAATGGTCGCCAGATTTGTAATCTTGAACTTTAATTTATTATGGGCCCCCATAATGTACCTGGGCCAGAAGCTTAATTGGGCCTAAAATGAGCTAATGGGCTTTAATTGATAATTTGGAAATGGGGCTTGGGCACCTACAAGCGAAATTAACACCATGGGCCTTAATTTACATAATTGGACTTAAGACTTATTATTGGGCCCAAGTCTATAATGGGCCTTGGTTACTATTAGGCTCCCAACTGAGTTCTAGCCCAAGTTAACTTAATGGGCCTACCCCATTTAATATTTGTAACTTGCCTTAATGGGCCCAAACATGATCAATGGGTTTGAACTTATAAGTGGGCCCTTACCTTAATAGAACTGAATTCACTCACATGGCCTTGGTACTCAGGTCGACATAGGGCCCATTCGAATCGAATCCTTTAATTGGGCCCGACCAAGATAAGCCTAATTCAAACTCACCTGAGGACCTGTTTTAGTTGCTGAGATCAATAGTCATGTGTTTTGGGCTTAGGCCGAGGGACCAGATTTTGCTAGATGAGAATCCAATGATTATGAGCCCTGACCCGAGGATTATGACGACGCCCATCATATCGTCGTCTGAGAATGCGTTCGTGGGCCCATTAATTTACTTATGGCTTGGCATGTTGTGCACGTTAGAGTGCGATGGTTGCGTAATTCGTTCTAATACTTTGTGCATATGTGCCGACATCAATGCTGCTCTGTGTTTAGATTAGAACCGATTGCATCATTTGGGCCCCCCCGCATTCATTGAGAGCATGGCATGATCACCAGAGTTTGTGACGTGAGATTGGGCCCAGGAGGGGAGTAGGAGAGAAAAGGGTATGTGGGGGAAAAGAGACCAACTAAGGCGTTTCGAGAGACGCAGTGTATAAATTGCCGTAGGGCCAGTTGGTGTGAGCCCTGATGTGGATTTGGAGTGACAGAGTGGGCATGGCTGTTGGACACGTTATGGCCCGATTGAGGCCTGAGCTAGATCCATTGGGATCCGATAGGCCGGTTGAGCCTGTTATGCATTGGCAGTTATGGCATATGATTGATATTTCTCTTTGCCCGTCTGTATATCTTAATTATGTTGTGATCAATATTGTCACGTCTGTTACACAATGTTGTGGGTCTGTACTGGTGAGACCTGAGAGTGTCTTACCCTGGCCGTGAACCCTGTCCTATTGGATAGGACCGACCCCCACGAGTATAACTATTCCTACTTAGGATTAGTGGTAGCTTATTAGATTTCGCTCCCGTGCGGTGGTGCCCTTCCTTTACAGATCCAGGTGCACCCGTGCTGGCTGCACCACCAGTGGCTTTTTGACCTGCCAGTGCAGAATGGCACGAGATTTCCCTCCTTTTGACATGCACTGCTACTCTGTGGCATAGACATGTGACCACCGTTTTAGTGGATCGGGTGCCCTCTCTTGTCCCCCATAGATCGAGGCCTGGTTTTTAGGAGGGCCTGTATTGCTCGAGGGACCTCAGAAATTCCCCGATCCCGCATGGAGGGTAACACGACCCGATCTTGCTGGGCAGCCCGCATAGAGTATGTAGGCGAGGTGGGCGACCCCGAACCCACTGCAAGAGATGCCGTCACCTGGACGATCCGAGATAGACTTCACGAGGAGGTTGATGCGATGGACACTGACAGGAGGACCCAGAGGAGGATCCAGAGAGGACCCCCGAGGAGGATCCCGAGGAGGAGCTTGAA
>JAGVVM010012428.1:0-10931 GCA_019149425.1 Psidium friedrichsthalianum
GGAACCGGGTCTAGGTAAAAACCCACCCGGACCGGTTTATAGAATCGGTTTTACATGCTGCTTAAAAAAAAAAAATCTTAAGTGAAGTGACTAAGCCTTTGCCATAGTCTTACCTCACGCACTCGCAATACACTCACCTCTAGAGGTGTCGTTCAGTTTTACCACAACCTAAGTAAGTGAAGTACACACGTTGGCTTTGTTTTCTTTTAAGCATGACTAAAAATAGGAAAACTGGGTAGACCATGGAACTGTTGGCTTTTTTTTCTTTTGAGGATGACTAAAAAAAAAAAGGAAACCCTAGACCCTAGAAAGACCGAAAAACAGGGTTGGTTCCAAACAGGTTCCAAGAAAAATAGGGTAGGGTCTCAGTTCCAAAAATTGGGAACCGATTATAAGAAGGTCGGGTTTAGAGTCTAGGTCTAGACCCGGCCCACCCGACCCATGCTCACTCCTAGTTAGGAGTCGGGGTTGATCCCTAATGTTCAATGCGAACGAATAACCAAATGGATCACCAAAATTTAGGTGTAAATATTTGATTAAGGTTAATTTTGTGCATATCTTGTCTCCATGATTACTTATAATTTAATCAATTACTTTAGTGGACCTAATAATTATTTGTTACAATGTAGCTTTTTAGAGCATTTTAATTTTTTTTGTGATTGGTCCCACTTTGTTGTTAGTGCTTTTTGGTGATTGGTGGAAATTGAAACTTGTCAGTTGTTTGTAGTGCTATGGCCCACGTGGCAGCTTTCAATGGAAAGCAGTAAACTGCCAAAGTACTACATTTAAGATTATTTTCCTCAACACCCAATCTGAAAGAATATTTATTCAAGCTCGGAGTTTATATATATAAGAAAGAGTGCACCTTCGCTTTCGATATTTCAATAGTGAAATTGTACATAAGCACCAATCTCTTGATAATTAGTATGCCTTTGATTTGCGAAAAACTTTTTGATGGAGAAAATATTTTTTGTGAAATTTTCACTGAAAATAGTTGATTTTTAGTTGTTTAGTAATGTGCTTAAAGGTGAATTGGAATTTTTTTTTCAATGTCCAAATTTTACCATAAAAAAATTACTCTCTCTGTTATAATTATATTTAGTTTCTAATATAGGATAGTAAAATGATGTCGGAATGCTTGTTTAAGAAATTACCAAAATATGAAGCACAAATCTTATGTTCTTGATATATCAAAATAAATTAACCTAAAAAAGGATGTCGAAAAATAGAACAAGTTAAAAATTGACAAACTTAATGTTGTAACAGATACGAAAGAACGAACACAGAACACGAGAATTTACGTGATTCGATCACAAAGTGATCTACGTCCACGGGCGAGGCAAGATTCAATTCCACTATAATCAAGAGAGAGAAAGGATTACAAAGCACACGGCTCACTTAACTCTCTCAAAATAAGGAAAAACTTACATCAGTGAAAAAAAACCCTAACGCAGTATAAATAGTGCCCCAAAAAATTTCGATCGGGGGCTACGCCCCTAAACCCCCCACGACATACGTTGTACCCCATTGAGATTTATTCGCTTGCTACGAGTTGGGCCTATCGGCCCAACCCTCCACGTCACGAACTAAACCTCTATTTTCAGATCGCACAAAAAAAAGCATCGGGTATGTCGGGTCGGGTCGGGTCATCAACCGACCCAACCATAAAAATTCAAGACATATGTAACACTTAATCTATCTCAATGCCCATAAAACTTCACGTTAGAATGGTTCTTTCTCAGTCCAAAAAGATAATCAAAGAGCGATACCAAAGGAAGCATCTAAACAGAAGGTACTAAAGAGGAGTGAAGCCCAATATATATACACATATATATAGAGAGATAAGATTGAAGCTCTCGGTGAACATGCGTATGGAAGGGAATTTCAGAAAACGAATTCTTCATTTTAATATGGAAAAATCGTTTCCTTGCTTTTATGTATGCTTGTTTTCCTTGGCCGTAAAATAATTTTCGATAATTATCTACTTTCAAAGTATCGAACACATAAAAGTTTAGAGAATTATTACATGAAAATATTTTTCACAAAACAAACACACTCTTAGTGTCGTTCATTTCGGTAAAATGTGAAGTTTTAAAGCCTATCATTCCACACGGTATCAAAATAATATTCAATGCTTGACATGCGTGGGCTCCCTGGTCCCAATAGAAGTTCATGTACACTAAGTAGAGAAGGACCCAGGCCTGATAGGGCTTTTGGTCGAGCTTAACTTATTGTCTGAACCCACCCATCAACAAAAAATATGAACCATTTTCCAGGCTAGGCGGGCTTGGTTCAATTTTTTCATAACTAGATGTTTATATACAGGTTTGCCCAAATTTGTTCGAGCTCGTGGTATGGGCAGGCTTGGACAAGGTCATAAGCCGCGAATCCATGATCAGATCTAAATCACAGTAATATACATTAATTCCTCTCATCTTCATATGAATAATTGACAAAACGGCTAACACTTATGGAAAGCACACTCCAAAGTATGATGATGTTAATCGTTACCCATTTGGGAGGATCTAAACCTCAACTTTCAAATTATGGCCACAAACAAACATAAAAATCCATTGCTAATGCATTCACGGTTTTATCTAGAGGTGGTCGATTCTCGATCCAATTTGGTCCAACCCTGCAATGGGGAACCGGACCAACCGATCTGGTTCGATTCTTGGGTGATCCACTCATTGGATCAATCGCATTCTTTGTTGTGATTTGTCATTAAATTTTTCTCATTAACGATATATTTTCGGACCACCTCTCATTAGTTGCATCGTGTTTCACTAAACCTAAAAGTCATATTGAGTGTCCTAAGCATCTTTGGTTTAGGTTTAGATTTATATTTAGGAATTTTTTAAAAATATTATTCGGTCCAGTCCGAGTACCAGACCGATCGTAACTGGTTCCAATTTTATGAAACTGGGAATCGGATCGAATCAGCCTGTTTAATTCGGTCCGGGCAATTCTTAATTCGGGTGATCCATTATGCTCAGCCCTAATTTTTTCTTACGAGTCTTGTTAACCAGGTCGATTCCTTTTAGGGGTCATCATAAAAAGAAGAATTAGGGGAAACTTTTATTATATGTTTCCCAAGAAGTCCTTCACACAGTTCCACTTCCAAAAGAAAAGTTGCTTTTTTCTTCTTCCTTTTTCTTTGTTCCTCTGTTGCCTGTAGGTATCTAGGGTTTCACTTGTGTTACCTTTCTCGATCTGTTACCCCGTTTGTCTTTACGAGCGCATCGTTTTCATGAGGCATCAGACACAGCATCAACGCTTTAACAAAACGTTTCGAAGAATCTAACGCTAGAACCCTCATTTCGCACTCTGTCTATGTGAGTATCTGCAGAAAGATTCCACTGGAAAGAATAAGCTCCCCTCAAGTGACTTTGGGGAAGGAGATGTCATCGTCGTCTGTGTGTAGGAAAGGTCAGCTTGATCGAGACCTGATGGGGTTTTGCGCGACACGACATGTCTTGTTGATGTGAAGCCATGGAAAGATAACAAAAAGTAGGCGCCCCTGGGGTCAACCTCGGACATTGCAATGAAGGACTTTTTCCCCATGATTTTCTCAGAAAAGAATTAAAAAGAAGCAGTGGTAATAAATAGTTCTTACAATGCCATGATATTGACTAAATTGTGGTTTAGAGTCTGATACTTTATTAAAGAATCGGTTTGGTAAGTCAGTAGTTATAACCCTAGCAAAAACTCTTTAGACATCGTATGGAACTGGCACATGTCCATAGTGTTAAACTACCGAAGATTACACAATCAACTATTGAATGACCATACTTGATATGCTTTCTAGAGAAGTATACACTGGATTAACTTCATACTTCTGTAAATAAAGTATGACGTAGTATTACTGCTTCTCCCTTGCTCGCCTCCTACTGGCTCAGTACTAATATGGTTTTGTACGCGCAGAGAGAGAGAGAGAGAGAGAGAGAGAGAGAGAGAGAGAGAGACATACATGTGTCGGTAATACGCACTTAATTATTGCATACTCTCAATATAGAAGATTATACATCTGTCAGTAATAGCTCTTTTAATTGTTGCAGAGAGAGAGAGAGAGGGAGATTTTACACCTGTCAATGATACTCAATTATTGCATACTCTCACTATATATAATCAGTCTCAAATAAATTTTAAAGCCATACACATATGATTCGCCAATTATGAGAAATGAGGGATATATCAAGGATATCAGACGATCTCGCTGATCAACTAGCAACTAACCAAAGAAAGAAATTCAATTAACTGCTAGTCTTTCACGGTAGATCTAAATTTCACCATGACTCATAATTGAATCTAACATTCTTATCATACAATCTGTCAGTGATACGCACTCACTATTGCATACTCTTGATAAAGTACCAGTCTCATACAAATCTAAATTCCATAAACACGGGATTCACTACTATGGGAAATGAAGAATATATGACAGATACCCAAAGATCTCGCCTATTAACCACCCATTAATTGAAAAAAGAAGTTAATATGACTACTAATCTTTTGCGGTAGATCTAAATTTTCTTTTGACTCGTAACTAAATCTAGCATGTTAAAACTTCTTCAAAGATGCGAATTGTACATTTTCGACCCCAATTTTTGAGCGAGACAAATTCATTACAATTCACGCAAATAATAGCAGCAAAAAAGGGCAAAGGTTATTCCTTGCTGGAATCTTGTTTCTTTGGCCACAAAATGGAAAGATAAGAACATAAATCAGATGCTAGGCTTCCGGCGGCTACATGTTCCATGCATGCACTATCAATCTGACTTGTGTACTGGTAATTTCTTGGGTCAAAACCAGTTTACCAAGCATGAGCACAAGTTAGGTCTTGTTTCAAAATGCCGATGGCGTATGCTTTTAGGCTTCCACTAATGCTTCAAATTAGGAGAAAATTGCTATGATTAATGCAGATTGTAATTATCAAGACTCAACTTTAAAAAGGCAAGGTTAAATTGAGATGGAGAAAAATGTCCAAATTATTAGCATGTTTAATATAGGCCAAAACCCACTCTCTTGATCAATCCAACACGAAATAACTCCAATACAAAAACCCAAAGTTGCAAAAATTGTGTCATTCAGTAAAAGTTAGCAGCAAATTAAGCACCCAAATATTCTCAATTAACAACCTTCATCAATTGTACATAATAATAATTCTGCATCTACCAACAGTCAGTGAAAAGGAAATCTATGCTAATTCTAAGATGCAAACCACGAGTTGCCCAGCAACACACACCACCACAAGCATATATATATATATATATATTATAGATTGCTTCACATAGTATATATGCTATAAACTCGCAAAACCTAAAAATCTATCGTTTTAGTTAGATTGATTTCCCGAGATGTGGTGTACCTCTCAAAACCTCTAAGAGAAAGAGCTGTTGGTGCTCCTGCCGGCCATGTCAAAGAACTTCAGAGGCAACGAGGAGGAGGCGGCGCTTGGCTGCTTCTCCGGCAACTCATCTCCGTACAGATTCCTCTCGTTTCTGGATTCACCACTTGTGGCCTTGCTTTGGTTGACCCTCTCCCCTTCGACCTCCCGATACCGATTCAAGTACCGCTTGAGCGGCTCAGCATAGTCATCAAACCCTAGGGAGCCGAGCGCCCAGACAACGTCATCGCCGTTCACGGTCTTGCGCTTCTCCCTTTGGCACTTCTCCGAGGCCTCGCCAGTGACGAAGCTGATGAACTCAGAGACGCACTCCTGCATCGTCTCCTTCGCCTCCTTCGAGATCTTGGCGTTGGGGGGGAGGATCTGCTTCATGATCCTCCCCACATTGGCGATCGGGAGGAGGCGATCTTGCTCTCTTATAGAGCTTGCTTCCTCATTGGAAACACTCGTTGCTGCTCCTCCGGAGAAGTCGTACTTGTTGTCGCCTTCTCTATCTGAGTTCGAGCCAAATTTGTCCACCATTTGAGAGAGGAGATCGAGGACCCTGTCAAACAAAGACACGTCGCTCTCTTGAAATTGCTTAAGAACCTCCCCGCTTCTATATAGGCGAATTAACACATCTCATCTGTTGTGTATTGGAGAATTTTCTATTTTTCTTTGGGGTGCCTTCTGCGCCATAGATCTAGGGATGGTAAAGGTTCCAGCGAGTGGCGAAACCCCCTTTAGTTGTCTGGCCCACTGTGACGCTACGCGATTCTGGTCAATCGTAGTTTGTTTTGAGGAAGAAAAAGCCAAAAACAAAATTTGTTCCGCCCGGAAGACATACTTTGTCCGGAACTATGGCTATACACATATCCAAGTTCGTCGCTCCATGTCTTTTAGGTTGCATTTAGTTGTCTGTATTTCTAGCTATGATAGGACCAAATATAATAGGATATAAAGTCCAGGGATTTAATTATATCATATCTATTGTTTAGTGAATAGCAATAATAAAACCGGATATTCTCGCATTCTATTTTGTCTATTGTTTAATATGAACTGTATATCGGTGTAAATCCTATCCACATTTATCCCACCTTCTCAATGAAATAATTTTATCTAAGTTATATTCCAATTTATCATGTCCAAGGCAGGCACCAAATACATGATAGGATAAATTTTATTCTGTCTTGAATTTTATCTCGACTACCAAACACAAGATTAGATAGCAATTTTATGAGGCAAAGTATGTCATGTATACAAGAGACATGAAGTCCTCAAAGCCTAGACTGTCGTTTACTAGGGAAATAATTTAACATATGTTCCTCTAAAAATTTCAGGTATTCAAAATGGGATCTCCTCAATTCTTGCCTTCTCGAAAAGAAATAGTTATTTTCAATGAATTGATTGGATTTTCCACGAAATGAGTGTACTGGAGGAGCAATATAGAATTAAAAGGTGCAAGAGAAAGGAAGCAAGCTCATCAATTATGAAGGCAGTGGTCCCCCTCTATTAAGACCGCCTTCATTATCTTTTAATGCTCTTAATACATTTGAACTTAACAAGTATAAAATAAGCTAGAAATTTGAAATTTGTGGACCACGTAAATGCACGTGGGCCATGTTGAAATACCAACACAACCGAACGAACCTAAAAAGAAACAAAACATTAGCCAAGAAACACGAAAAATCCCAGTTATGGTTTACCCACCGCTTTGGTTTTTACCTAGTATAATGCCCTAGAGAATCACAAGCTCTCTTTCTTACTTCCTAGGCAGAATTTGTACGGCCATGGTCGCGTCCTAAATCTTCGGCCTGACATATTATATCACAAAAGAAAAGATAACCAATCAGCCTAGGGTTTTAGCTCGTAAAGAATCGACATATGGCAGGATGCAATTCAAGCACAAATTATAGAATCTCAATTAGGTTAATGACCTCTTATGTTGTACATGATCGTGATCGTGATCGTAGACTATATCCACCGTTCATCGTGGAGGAGATGCTCCGTATAAAGCTATGAAACTTTTATTTGATCTTACTATAATCGGGATGTCCTCCTGCTTATGCAAGATGGGTATGCCCTAGATGCTTTGGTGAAAATCTAAGCTAACTCAACACTCGAGGAGATGAAATCAAGGAACAATACAAGGAAAAGGGTTATTGGTGAATCATTCGACCTCATCTTTCTAGCATCAGATTTTCAGTATTAGGGTTTTATTGGATATTTTTCGGAGATGTTACAAGTAATAGGGGTTTAACAACGTTGGAAAACCCAAAGGAAAACAACAACAAATGAACATTTGGAAAACTAGAAGCACTTTCCATGATTCATAGTGTCGATTGACTATAATGATGTGGTGGAGTACAAACATTATAATTAAATCGGAAATGTCTTCTGATTTTCAGGAGTTAACAAAACTTTACATGCTAAATCTGGGAAGCCTAACTTCTAAGAATGACAAATTTGACTTCAATTCCCTCTCTTTCTCTCTCACTCACTCACCAGTTTCAATGATCTATTACTGGGCTAAAAGACAAAATCAGTATAATTTTAAGAAGGATTATACTATAAATTAAACCCTTTTTTATGTTGGCATCCTTCTCACCTCAAGTAATTTTGTCCCCACTCCAAAGAAGATGTCTCCAATGATCCCTTTTTCATGCATTATAATTAATCGGAGTAGGTCGAGTAACTGGATTAATTATACATCCTTGTTCATATTCAAATTTTGCTAGAATAAAAGGAATAATGAATTCACAATATCTCCACCATCATCTTTTCTACATTTTTTCTCTATATAAACAAGCTTATGATCCATGTTTCGAGGTCATAGGTGGTCCTTCGCAAGGCTGCTCGAGATCATCCAATCTTCTCCATCCAGGCGTACTTGTGTGCGTGGAGTTACTGTTCCACAACGTGATCTATAAGTGGTCCATGTTTAGTAAACAATATGACCTAAAGTTGAACCGAAAAAGAAGGCATGTCGGGCCCTTTGTGTCCCAACACCAATTGGAGAAATTATTGAATAACACCAAAGTTACTTTTATTGGCCGAATTTCGTTGCATTTGGTACATTTTTTGGCCTACCAAAGTTGTACAGACACCACCTTCCATGGTCCATCGAATCAATGTTGGCATGCCTCGGTTATCATTTCGGTAACCAGAAAATCAAGAAGAGATTGAATTATTAGCAAACACTATAACTACTCTTTTGATATGAAATACCATCGGAATCTTTACTTGATAAAGTATTCTAAAATGCACCCACAAGGTGCCACCTTAGATTCCGAGGGAATCTGCTTCTCTAATCGAGATCTCGGGATAAAATTTTGTTGGGAGCACTACATTAGTAAAATCCAGTATGCATTGTTAGGAACACGGATCTTTGAAAAGAAAAAATAGAAAAGAAAACAAGCAAATTTTTACGTGGAAAAACTCTTTTCAAATCAAAAAGGGAAAAAACCACGGTACCGCACTGGTCATCCTCTTCACTATCAGTAGTAATACTAACGTCACAAGTTTCGGCGTCATAAATACGAAAGATATTGCCCCAATATACAGCAGGAGTCTTGGGCATATTTAGCAATGATCAAAATTACATGTATGCCATGAGCAGTGAAAGCTCTGTGCTTACCATTACTTTAATCCGTCATGCACCAAGCCAATGCGAAGGTTAACGTCTTTAAGATCGTTTGGGAAGATGGACTGGTCGCGATGCGCCAAAATTGAGCCATACGCGACGCGGATGAAAATCTAAATACATGGCATCGAAATAGGGATTCTTTTGACAAAAAAAAGTTAGGGGACTCTGGCAATTCAAAGGATTGTCACAACTGATGCTTTTCCCTTCTCTTCGTTACTCCTCCTGAATTTTGATCCCACCAAACAACATCGTAATCACAACCACGATCCCACTAACCCACCTCCAAGGTCGCACCAAGTGCCGCCACGATGACCTCTCCCCACGTCGGATGACATAGCAGGGACGACGACTCAGCATCCTTGATCTTGACCGTAAGAACCCTGATTACGTTTTGCGACTGTGCCCACTCTATGAAATGTTGCTTCAAATTTGGCACGATTTTAAGGTTTCATGCATTTTTTTTTTTGGACATCGAAAATAACAACAAAGCTAAAGTTAATTCACACTCAATTCCCATCAAGCTCTAGTTTCAACCCCACGCCATAGGGATTTGGGACGAGGTTTTCAATCACGGTCCTCGCCTCTATCCCCACCGTGTTTCGAGCCGTGACAAATTCGATTTCTCTTAGTCGGTCAATCGACAATTGCTTCAGACCACCGGAATGGGTTCCTCGAACCATTGTCCGCGGTCGTTATTTGGCCATGGAGCCACTTCGTCAGTCCTGTCCGAGTTTCTCGTTAGATGGAGTCGCTCCACAAACAGATCTAAGAAGTCCATCGCAGACCTTGCTCCATGGTTCGTTGATGATAGAAAACAAAGATCTGGAAATTTGAGCTATATTGCATTGAGGCACGAAACCATAATAAATAGGTACAACAAGCCTAATCTACAAGGAAACAATCCTAGAGTATAAACAATAATATATATTCTAGAATACATACAGAATATTCTAACACCCCCCTCAAACTCAAGGTGGATCAAACAGCGAGAGTTTGGAAATGAAATACTAAAAGCGCAATGCTGTAAGAGCCTTTGTAAAGCAATCGGCTAACTGGTCCGCAGTCCCAATAAAAGGAAGAGAGATAATGCGAGCCTAGAGATGATGACGAGTAAGATGACATCGATCTCAATATACTTGACGAGTAATGTGGATTGCACTCTTGTTATCACAATACAAATGAGTGGTATCTTGGAGTGGAACGCCCAAGTCAGAAAGCAAACAGCGAAGCTAGACAATCTCAATAGTGGTGTCAGCCATAGTATGATTCTCAGACTCGGTAGAGGAGCGTGATACAATCTTTTTTTCTTAGCGCGCCAAGAAATGAGAGAATTGCTAAGGAAAATGCAAAATCCCGTGATAGACCGACGATCAGTTACATTATAAGCCCTGTCAGCATCGAAATAAGCACGCAACTGGAGACGAGAAGAGGACAGTAAAAATAAAGACCGTGTCAAAGTACCCTAAGATAGCGCAAAATCCATAATATAGCAGCATAATGGGTATATCGAGGGGCAGCAACAAACTGACTGACAACATGAACCGCATAAGTAATGTCAAGACGCAAAATAGTGAGATACACAAGACTACCAATCAGATTTTGATAACGAGTCACATTAGAAAGAGGTTTCCCATCGTCAGGGCGAAGCTTCTGATTCAACTCAATAGGAGTGAGCGCAATACAGGAATCCAAAAGAGCAGCCCTAGAAAGAATATCAGCAGTAAACTTTTGTCGAGAAGGTTTGGCGTACAACGAGACATCACCATCACCTGTTGTCGTCAATGCAAGCGAAAACATAACTCAAGTGCCCCAATAAAAAGTAAGTAGCGAAGCAAAAATGGATCGGCCCAGTACAATACACGTTACGGGGGGTGGGGCAAGTGCTGTGTCCGCGATGGG
>JAGVVM010012429.1:0-11779 GCA_019149425.1 Psidium friedrichsthalianum
AAGGAGGGTAGTAATGGCTTGAAATGATAAATTTTATGATTATATGGTTTTTATTAATACTATTAACTATGATTGGTGCAAATCAAGTTTCAGAAATCTATAGTAAAGAGTTCAAGAGCATCAGCACACGACTAGATGCGTTGAAAGTGGACTCCGAAGCAATGATTGTTGTAGAAATAGCCAAGATATCCCTAGCCATCAAAGAGAAATTTTAAACTTTTGGCCAAGCAGTATTTCACAC
Organism: Psidium friedrichsthalianum; assembly: GCA_019149425.1. Classification (NCBI taxonomy): domain Eukaryota; kingdom Viridiplantae; phylum Streptophyta; class Magnoliopsida; order Myrtales; family Myrtaceae; genus Psidium; species Psidium friedrichsthalianum. The sequence continues at coordinate 242 of JAGVVM010012429.1, forward strand.
ATCAAATGTGAGATTACGAACTTCTTCACGTGCAGCTTGAAGATACTTTTCAATCTTGGATAAATTGCCCTCAGCCACTTTTTTCTCCTCATTCATAAAGTATTCAAACGCTTGGTCCCCATAGAAACTCGCATCAAAACCCATGATGAAACCAACCTCATCTTTGTGACCTTCCTCATGGCTATCAGGATCCCAAGATTTCTATCTACCAACAGTTTCAATGACAAGTTAGCCACCAAAATGTTTGTTACCAAAGGTCTAGAACCATAAGACTTCTCATAAAAATTAAACAACGTTCTAGGTAAGTCCTCACATAATCGCACTACTTATTTACTATCTCATCATCATCATAGATTAATTTATAACAATATCACACTGTCGTGACCCTAAAAATCGAGCTTTTCACATTTTAGGTTAATGGATTACCACACTTAGCTCGAACTCTCCAAAGTTCTACCAAATCGTGACTTATGGTTCAAGTGATCATTAGACAAAGATTTTATTTTTGGAGTCGTCAAATCATTTTGGGTTGGTTAATTAGACACATAAATAAAGTATTAGGAAAAACTTTATTTCCATGAACCAAAGATCAATGAGTTATTGGGAGAAATACTTTATCCCTTTCGGTACCAATTTCATGAAAAAAAGCTTTTCGGGGATTCGAAAAGGTTTGGGTCAAATTGACCGAATTGGAAGGCAAAAAATGATTTTTCAAGGCATGGGAGTGAAAAGGGTCAACCAGTTGAATGTGGTCATTTCCTATTTCCACAATTTTTTAGAATTTTTGAGAATTTTTTTTATTTTTTTTTTTGGAATTTCTTAGAATTTTTTTAATGATTTTTATGAATTTTCCCTTTTTTTTCTTATTATTTTAAATATATTTATTCTGAAAATGGTGATCTAAGCTGGGCTTTTAGCCCAACCCTCTAAGGCAGTGAAATAAGAAAGGGCTTGAAGCCCAAATGAAATATATAAAAAAAAAAAGCTCAAATCTTTATTCTAAAGCCCAACTTGACTTAAACCTAAACCTGACCCAATTCGGAAAAACAAGACCCATCGGGGAGGCCAACTACCGGATTAGACCTAGCACTCTCTAGTCCAAAATGCAAGAAGCCCCCCACATTTTTTTACTTGCTTCTTTCTTTTTCATTTTGGTTTCTAGTGACTGGTCAACTCTGTCAACTCGCCAACAACTTGCCGGACCGGCAAACCGCTCCGGCGAGACAGAAAAATCCAAAGGGCTCTAACATGCATATTTTTCACCCAAATTGACCTATCTTACACAAAATGACGATCTAGAGCCAAATATGAGCTTAACAAACCCGAACGCTGCCTCTAACAGCCCTAACCACCTCCGACCAGATCTGCAGTTTTTCGACGAACCACGATCTCGCAATTTCTACGTTAAAATTCTAAGTTAACGCATTAAAAAACATCAACAGAGGTCAAGGAAGACCTAGAGGACGATTGCTTCAATTTCGCTCAGGATGAGTTCTCACGGCCGAGGTAAGGCCCAAGGTTCATGGAGGTTGATGACGAATTTTTATGCGAAGAAGACACAAAGCAAGCATAGGATGTGGGAGTAAACAAGCTACAGTTCACAACGAGAATACCAATGTCCTCGGGCTTAACATTAGTATTAGCAAACAGATTATCCAGAGCACCAAACATCACCTGCTCTACTTCTTAATCTGCTTGACGTGTAACAACTCTAATGATTCTCCCTTCAACCTTCTTGCTTTAGATAAAGAGGCATTGTTCCCAAGCGATGGATTCTAGTGGGTGATAACTGGAAGTTCAGAAGGTTCAGTTCCCTCTCAACCACATAGACTGCTGAATGCTCCCTGCTCTCCAAAGGCGTTGGTAGTGGAGCTACAAGTGGAAGGGACTTGGCATCAAACTAACACAATAATGACACCAACATTGGTTCCAGTGGCAACGAGGTGAGGTTGTAATTGATGTCAACCATGCAATATACTTTAAGTTTCTTGTTTAGCACAAGTATTTGTGGTGGAACAAGTGAGGAAAGCTCACACAATGGCCTCGTGAGAGCTGAATATGTGGCGTGTTTGATGGCCCATAAATGGGAGTCTTTTACACAAGTTAATATTTCAAGGTTTGGAGCCCGAGGATAGCACCAAGATGCAACACTGTGGCAAGCAAGTTTAGACACGGGTTTAATTCTTCGCAACTCCTTGAATGAGATTGTATCCCATATAGCTAGCGTTTTGTCTGCACCAATTGTTATAAGCTGCGGAGGACCTCCACTCACTCTAGAAAGTTCAACAGCCACAACCCCACCATCATGTGCTTCAAGCTTAGCTCAGGTACTAGTTCTCAAGAATCTTGACCATAGTTTGCACTCCAGAGGACAAGCAAACCATCATTGGCACCAGACACTAGAAGTGCCTCACCAAAAGAAGCCATGAAGATCATTAGACAAGAAATTGATCTTTTATGACCGCCAGTATATCTCCTTACAAGCTTCCATGTTATCATTAAAAGTACTCTAATGACACCATCTGATCCACCAAAAGCAACAAGTGGACCATCTCCTGCTACAGATTGGGCCAGAGACTCCATACAGATTAGCGATCTGTTATCAAGTTCTTGCTTGAGTGCATCTTGGTGTAGATCTTCTCTAGTACCTCCACCTGCTAGGGTGTGTACCGCCGTAGATGAGGTCGCTCATGAAGAAGTTGTTATCGGTGTTGCTGATCCAGGCATCGATCAGGGAGCAGAGGGTGAGCGAGACAGAGGCCCAAAAAGTAGTCGCCGATGTGTTGGAGTAGATCACCTGGAGGCACGTACCAACGTTCCTATCCTGACGCTACATGTTGACCCGAACCCCGAAGAGCTTGTTGAAGTTCTCAAACCCCATGGAAATGGTGTGAGGCTGATGGAGGTATCTGTAGAGGAGTTGGAGATGGTAGACGAACATGATGAGAAGCCACCTGGTACCAGCACCACATCCAGATATTTCTTCTCAAACCCCATTCTCTTATGCTTCTTTGTGAAATCCTCCTTTCTTGATCCTTGGAAGTTCTGTTCGTTCCCTTCCTCTGTAAGTTCTCTTCATTGCCTGTTTCACGTCTAAGATCAGTAGGATTTTCAGGCCACAGATTCATCCTCCTTTGGTCTTCAGGAAATACTCTAAGGTGCAAGTGGCGGCAACAGTCCTGACCTTGGTCATCAGATATATCCAAGTCACCTCCATACCCTTCAGCCTTGTTCAGAGCCAGTGAATATTTCTATTTCTCTTCAGCTGGCAATGCAAAGAACTGTTGAGCAACTTCGCGCACTTCGTCAAGAAAGCCAACCGATGTCCCGTGACCAATAGCCTGAAAGCATCCACAAGAGCTGAGAACTGAACTGAGTTTCTGAAGTTCATCTTTTGAGCACAGAAGGCTGATGTCAATTACTGGGAATGTCACTGGAACATCCCCCTCTATTTTCACCAACCATCGTCCGTCTGCTCCTCTCTCCATCTTCTCTTGGTGAATGCCTTCTCTGGTCAACAAGTGAAGACGGAGCTGCAGAAACACAAAAGTACTGGAAATACAAGCAAGGAAGGAGAAAATTAAAGTGGGAACCGAAGAAGGCAAGATGTGCAGGAGTGATAGGCGGATATTATCATCTCTAGAAATAGCCCCACCTATAAAGTCCCTTCTTTCTTTGGCCCTCTGGCTAGTAGTGTGACGTCCTGCTTTCATGCACAAGAAGAAAAAAAAAAATTGTTGAATGTTGACCCACTTTTCTTTTTCCATTTCGGCTGCTCTATTCCACCGCCTTAACGGAACTCATTTTTCATGCAAGTGGGACAAGAAAACTTATGATCTTGGACCCCACCTTTCTTTTTTTATTTCGGCTAAAGTCCTCCCCTAGTCGTATCACACTTGTGCTCCACCAACCCCACTTTCCTTCCTACACTTTGGCTGAAATCCATTCCCCAGAAACCCACGTGCCCTTTGCTTTTCTCTTCTTCATTCAATCTTATCTGCAAAGCTCCATTTCCTATATAGATAAAACAAAATGGCATGATGATGGAGCCACTATTTCTACTATTCACGCTTTAATGAGGAACTACAGCTGGCTTTTTCTTCTCTTCCTTCTGGTGCGATCTTCTTCTTTTTCTTCCCACTCTCACGGCTGAACCAACCTACTGCCCCCTCTACTCCTTCCTCTCGGTTGCAGCTGGACACTCTCTCTGTCTGCCGTGAACTGCTGTTGCACTCCATCCTCCCAGCTACTGGTTTGCTGCCGTAGCTCCCCTTTCTTTGGCTTGTTCTTGAGTCATTTGTTGTTGCCACTTGCTGTCGTGTGAGCCTGTCATTACCGCTCATCTCTCGATTGTTTTTTTTTCTTCTTCTCTTTAGCTGCTTATCCTCTACTGTTGTGTTGTTTTCTCTTCTCGGTGACAACTTGTGGACTCTCGGCTGCTTGGTCTTCATCTTCTCGACAGCTAGGAAGTCTATCGCTGCTCCTTCGGTTTGCTTCCGCTGGAAACCCCCTGCGACAATTCTCCTCGGCTGAGCTTCTCACCGCTTGTGCTTCTGCTACCCCTCTCTCGGCCACTTGGAAATCTGGTTATTGCTGCGTTGGGTTGGTTGTTGCGGCGTCGTGGCCCGAGCCCGTCGTTACCTTGGCTCGAGCTCATCACCGCTTGGCCCGAGCTCGATTGTTGTCCGTGGCCCAATATTGTCATCGCTCGCCGAACCGCCTCGTTACCGTCGCTCGTTCACGTTCGCCGTTTAGCCGAGCCGCGATCGCTCCATCGTCCCTGAGCTCGAATTGGATTTTTAGGTGAGCACATTTTTAGACTTGACTTAGAATGTCGGGTATGCTAGGGACTAGTAGGAAAATTTTATGACGAAAAATATTAAATTTCTTGAACGTCGAATATCGATTATTTATTACTGACCATATTAGTCAATTGAAAATTTTTGTGACTCTAGAAATTGTCCTTGTGTGCCAGATTGCTTGCCTTTGAGCCTAGGTAATTTAGAATGGAAACCGGTCCTGGAATGCGAGCTTTGTAACGTGAAATGCCTGGTTATTATATTTGATTTATTTTGAGTTGAATTGTGCACCTTGGTGAATAATCTTGGGAAATGCATGTGGCAAAGTTGACTTGCATGAGAGTTTACGGGGTGGGCCAATTGAGAATTTTGTGATGCGCATCATTAATCTGCATACTGGCATGAGACATGTGCGTTTGGCGGAGTGCGTAGAACCGTGCGGGACGGCCCGGCAGTGTCTAGGGGGCACCGGGAATGCGGGGAAATAAGGAGGTGCCGATCGCAGTGCTAATTGAGCCACGGTCTTGCACTTGCGCCTGAACGTGCTCGGCACGGGTAGCTGGAGAGACAAGGTGCCAACTTCGGTGTGATTAGACACGGGTTGAGGCACAGGCCTAAGACGTCTACGACGTGGCCGGGACCGGAAGTGCTATTGAGCCACCGGTGGGGTTCGGTCCGGAAGAGCTAGTGAGCCACCGGGGACCCCAAGTGAATCATTGAGCATCTCTGCATTGACATCTGTATGATCTGAGGTCACAATTTGCATGTGATGATTTATATTCTAGCAAGAAGTGCATGCTGCTTTCTAAATTAAGTCTAGACGTGTGTTCACTGAGTTTCGACTCACATATTTTTGGCTGATCGCCATTTCAGACCCTCGACCATAGACTTGATTATTTTCGACATCCGAGGAGTCCGATCTGGAGGAGTGGTCCTTGCCAGAGGACGAGTAGTTCCTATGATGCCTAGATGGAGATTGGCGACTTTTTGGTTTAGGTTGATTTCTTTGATCTTGGCCGAGTTAGGTTTGTGGGGTCAGATGATAGTCTTAGCTCAGGTTGTAAAGAACCTCTACTGTTATACGGTATGTAAATTAAATTTTCCCTATCTCTCTATCCCACATGTATGTTTGTCAGGGGATGCGCCGTTTTCGCTGTCGCATTTGTTAGCCGTCGTTTGGCCGCGCGAGTCCTGGGCCGTCGCTAGTGTTGGCCAGACGATGAGCGAATTTGGCAGTAAGGGGATGTTTGCGGGTCCGACGGAACTCATTACCGACTGTGGAAATGGCGTTCGCAAAATCCATGGCTTAGAGATATGCCTGTGCATTACACCCTTGAGGGCCATTTACAGTGAGATAGATGCGGGCATGCTTGGTTCAGCTCTGGGAAAATGTCCTTGGGAAAATGCAAATACCTTTGAGCTAAAGAGAATTTTCGAAACATAAGTAGTATTTGTAAAGTGTATTCTGAAAACACATTGAAAAATAACTTGGATATAAATGTTGTTCGGTAAACAATACACTTTGTAAATTACTTACACCATATTTTATAAAACAAAAACTTTTAGAATATTTGAGCCAACAAACAGCCAGCTTCGGCCTCCGGCAGTCAGATCTAACCTCTGGCCAACTATTGGCGGTTGTTTCTTTGGTTCATTTTGGTCATAGTCACACACTAGAAAGCTCGTGGCTTTTGATTGAATTTGATTCGTGATTGGGGAGACGAAGAAACCGGATTGATACGGGCACTGGGTCTTCGCAAATTTTTTTGGAATTACAAACGTTATTTATTTATTTATTTTTTGCCAGAGAATTACAAAAGTTGAGAAAGGGAAAAATTGAAATAAAAAAAAAAACGTAGTTGCATTTCGGACATACAACTTTCTAAAGTAATTCCGGAGCTATTTTAGGCTTCCGAAAGTTAAGCAGAAAAGGAACCCTCCAAACCTCTAGATCCAGGACTTTGCTTTCGTGGACTAGAGCTGGTTCTACTGGCTAAGTCTGCGGGATTAACACCCCTCGAAATCACTGTTTTGTTGCTTGCATGTCAGCCGGATTCCCCAATTCATCACAATTCCATGGGATGGTCTGAGGCCAACGTGGAATGACTTGAATCCTTTTTGCAAAACCTTGCTTCCCTCCTGCAGCGCACTGTGTCGGATACACCAAAATTAGAAATGATGCCCTGTTTTGATGAATTCAAGCGCCTTTCACTTTTTCTTCAAGTCGGTGGAACCAAATTCTCGATCTGGCTTTGCCTGCGAAGCGTGAGCAAGCACTTTGCGATGAAAATGCTGACACCACTTTGAGATCCCCGGGACTAGTTGAGCCTCGAGCTCTCCAGCCCCCGTCATGGCTGATCACCATGTTGCCGGCCATCGCCGAGGTCCGCGGTCGCGGAGGAAGGAGGAAGGAGGACAGGAGGAGAAGGAGAAAAGGAAAAAAAACAAACTAAAAATTTAAAAAAAAAAACAAAAGAACAAAATTTAAAAAATGAAAAAGAGAAAATATATAAATAAAAAAGGAAAAATTCGAACTTTTAATAAATAAATAAATTTTATCAAGCAAAGGAATGGAGGCGAAAAGGGTAACCTATACCTAATTCTGTCTTACACGGAAAAGCTCGCCCCTTCACCATTATCTAGCACGCAACATCAAATTATCAAGACGTTTTAGCGGATTGGAAGCAGCAAAAGAAATTCACAAATACTAAACAAGCTTCCACATCTAGCTTTCTCATAAGAATAAAAAAAGCACCTTTTGACTTTAGAAATAGATATCCCATATTGAAAAATGATTATGTTTCAAGATCGCAAAGATGTATTACTTCTGTCAGAAACCATACAGGGTGAGATACGTTACATTTAACAATATCCAATGAGCTAAGTCTGGGAATGAGGTTATTCTTTGAAGCCGTTTCGGCATCATCGTACCTTTCACTGGTATGAGGGAATGTTAATTTTGCTTGAACTGCAGCTCTCGCACTGATTTTATAGTAAATTCTTCTGATAGGATCATAAGATATGAATGGCAAATGGCTGTTTGTATTCTTCGAAATTTTCTGAGCAACAAGAACGAAAAAAAAAAAACAAAACAAAGCACTACTAAGGAAACTTGGATAGAGAAGATAATATATCCAAAAGCAAACAAGACATGTTGTTAATGACACTCAGCGGAACATACTATTGTCTCAACAGAATTCACCTAGCAAGAGCAATATTTGCCAAATTCATGAACAATTCAAGGAGAACGTGCGACCATAATCTAAAAATAAGATTTTGGCAGGGACGTAGGCTGGCAAAAACTTGTAAGGCGCTCGAACATGAAAAAAATTTATCATTTCTAACATTTCTTTAAAAGTCAACGCTTCCTCGATCGAGTCTGAAACCAAACTAGGGATCAAGAAGCAACCCCTCCAATAAAAAGATATAATCATGAGCAGAAAAATTTGTCGGGTTTGTAGAAATCAGTTTTATCAAAAACAATATGATTCGTTCCATTTTAAGTCTTATTCTTATGTACAGTGAATTCGCTGAGAGCTTTACTGAATTTGCTGCTCTCTTTCTCGTGCATTGCACCTTCAGCGATGAACCAGCAGGGAAACGGATTGATAATCGATTGCATAAGTAGAGATCTCGGATTGCATTTATATCGATTTGTATTCGATACTCTATCAGTAGGTCTCTGAAGCTCAAACTCAAATGATAGTCACCAATGATGGAGGTGTTCCAGTTAATGGAGGGAGGAGGGTTGTCGGTGGCTGAATATGTGGCGTTAGCCTTGTATTTCGGTGATGTTGACGGGATATTTGAGAGTAAATCTTGTTGGCGCTTGCTGCTGTAGAAGCAATCTTTGAGTTGCATGCTTTCACTCGTACAGAGAACACACTTACTTCACTAGTCTAAAAGGAAAAATAAAGGGAACATGAAAATGCCTTCTAAAGCTTGCAAAAAAATTACAAAAAGTAAAAGGGCACCACCTCACTTCATCTGCTCGTCATTTTGTGGCCGTGGTGTATGCGAACAAGACTATTTCTTCTCAATCTAGATGTATCTTTCGGCTTTTCTACAGGCCGGTAAATGTAGCCAGCATAATGCATATCTAAGGCGAAACCAGGCTCTCCACAACTGTGACCATGTTGCATTCCGTCGACAAATGAAGATGTTTGAATTCTCCCGTGACTGGATCCCAAGAAACTCGTTCTTCACCACCCACAATCATCAGAAGCTCGCCATTCCTCGTAAAGCCACAAATTTCGCTACTATTGAGAAACCTGAAAATTATATAGCTTAGTCCAAGACTCGCGCACGCCGTACTCGCTCATCACCCAAACAGAACAAACGGAACGCAGCACATATCCCTCTAGCTCTCTACGAGCAATGCCAGCAAGCCATTCAGTACTGCAAAAGAAAAATCGAAATTGCAAGCGCAAAACTCTTCTGGCAGAGCATACCGTCGAACGCCTCACCTGCGACGTCGAACGAGACGATTGATCTGTCTACAAGATTCGTCGCAGATCATCAAACTTGGAAAAAAACCAGTGCAGATTCCCATTGAAGAAGACTGCTGGGTACCTGCCGTAGACAGGAGGAACCTCACACTCCAAACATCTCCAAGAACGTGTGTTGAGTGAGTAAATCTCGACTCGAGAGCATGGATGATCAACTGGAAGCTTCACAATCTTATAGTCATTAGACCTAGCATCGAAGCCAAATCCTAGATCTACAATTTGATGCTCTAGACGGGGTAGTAGCACCGCATTGTGCTTTCTGGTGGATAAATTCCACAAATGAATCGTCTGTACATAGCGAATTTCGCGAAGTTCTGCGACGCAGATCAAACCATTACACGAACCAACAATAACGTAGGGCCGCCGGAGCACCGAAGGGAATTTCGATTTGCGACTGAGGAGGCAGGGTAAGAGACTCATCGGAGAACACAGAGCAGAGGTTTCGGAAAGGATCACTCCAATCTAAACACACAGTGTGCCAATTGGAGGCATCGAGAGCGGAGATATTCAAGTGGACGGCCACGAAAGAAGGGTCATCAATGGTGGAGCGCCATGATCGGCAAACGCACCTGAATCGAAGGAGAGATTCCACCGGCAATCGCTTCAGGATCTCAACAATGACGTCTTGAGGGAGCGTCGGGTTGTCGTGGGAACTCATGGCGGCTAGGGCTTGACAAGTGATGCGTGGTGGTGAGATTGGGTGAGAACCAGAAAGGAATTCGAAGGTAAACCAAAGTGTATAACGGGGGTTGGGGGAAGGAACAAAGAAGAGGAAAACTTCGCATAAAATTTACCCCAGCCAAGGCATAAGAGGACTACGCAACCCCTTCAAAATTACACCATCAGGGAAAAAACGCACTTGCAGAGTAATTCTCATGTAATATCAACTCATAGATCTCTCCTCACGACCGAGAATTCTCCTTTTATTTATAGAGGGATTAGGACACTAAGTTAGAAAATTAAACCACATAAGGAAACCTTAAATTAGGAATTAGGACACTAAGTTAGAAAATTAAATCACATAAGGAAACCTTAAATTAGAAATATCAAACTAGGAAATATCCATCAAATAAGGAAACCTTAAATTAGGAAATATCAAACTAGGAAATATCAAATTAGGAAACCTTAAACCAGAAATTATCATACTAGGAAACATAACATTAAGAAATATCAGACTAGGAAACTTTAAATAAGGAAGCCAATTAAAATAGTAAACCTATTTAAATTACAAAATATTATTAATATAGGACAACCCTATGTAAAAAATTATATTGCTCTTTGATATGAAGAGAAATTAGGGATGATGAACCGTGATTTTTGGATAAAGGACTAACTGAACATATTTGGACTAATGTTAAAGTTTGGGTAGATTTGGGATGGAACCCAATTTTTTTATTTGATGAAAAAAGTTCAAGGTATATTCGGATTAGATTTAAAGTTGGGGTGTTTTTTAGACAAAAAAGGTTCGAGCAGAAATTGAATTGAAACTAAGTTGAGGATTTTTTGAGTGATGTTCCTTGGGTAAAGTCGGCCCCAAGATCTTCACTCGAGTTGAGTTCGTGAAGTTTGAAGACCTCGACATCCTGTTGGTAGACCTTGCTTGGGCAAGTCAAATACATACGTACTAAAAAAAAATTCAGGTAAAAAAAATGCAAAAATTACCAAATCAAGAAGACTTACCCAAATATTTTGTTGAATTTTTTTGTAGTAGAAAGTGTTCAATTTAATGAGAATTGCAATGTCTCACATCGACACCTCATAACAAAAAAAAAAATGAAAATTACTCAATATCGATGAGCTTATGGCAATTGATGAAAGATAATGGTTAATAAACAACCATTTATTTCACGCTCACCTTATAACCAAATAACAAGAGAGAACAGAAGAGAAAGAGAAGAGAGAAGGAAGAAGAGGGAAGAGACGGGGGAGGGAAAAGAATGGAGAGAAAAGTGGAAAAAGGGCTTTCAAAAGGGAGAATTTTTACTCGGCTACAAGAGTAGTGAGAAAAACTATCGTGGACTTTAGGCGACGAAGGGGTTCGTCACAAAAATAGCGACAAATTACGTTTGTCGCTCATTAGCGACTGAAAAATAATGTCCGTCACATATGTTGCCCTACCAGGCCTGTGGAAAGAAAAGGGCGTGGGTGAACTCTGATAAGAGGGAGGGGGGGGGGGGGGGGAGGGAAGAGGGAGGGGGGGAGGAGGGGAGAGGAGAGGAAAAAGAGGAAGG
>JAGVVM010012430.1:0-19359 GCA_019149425.1 Psidium friedrichsthalianum
TTTGAGAACGACTAAAAAATTGTTTCCAAAGTTGTCCGAAAGTCAGGCTGGAAATGAGACACATTTTCCTGCGGATTCAATGGAAACAATTTCCGAGAATTATTTCAAACATGGCTCGAGATTTTGTTTCCACAAAATCCTAGAGACCACGTTCAGTTTTTCCAGGAGCTTAGTTTCTGCCAGTCTGAACGACGAAAATGTCCTCCCTAGGGCATTGATTGATTCATGGAATGCTCGAGGAAATTTTGCACCTGGTTAATCCTACTTAATGAAAGAATCCTGCCAGTGCCACTCCTCTAAAGTACACCACAACTATCTTTTTGGTCGGCTTAATATTCAAACATACCTTCCACACCACATAACGCCTGCGTGGATTCCGTATCCTCGAATTGGGGTTGTAATGTAACATGAAAACAGGAAAAGGGTGTGTTGCTTTCTGTTATTCCCTTTGCTATACTTCTTTTTGGTCATCTTTAAAGTGGAGGGCCGTCGAGTAAAGAAGGGATTAAAAAAAAAAAGTGGAATTCTAGAAGGAAAGTGAAGAATGTTCAGTGTAATTACTTGACCTTTTGCTTCGATTGGACAGAGTTAGATATCCTACTTGAGCAGATGACGTGCACTTTCGCAAGAAAGTGACAGGGCTTCTTTTAACTAAGAATCCATCTCGGAGAGATGGGATTGTATTGTGAAGGAAAAAAAATGTTGATACTATAAATTATGTCTTGAGTTTAAGCTCATGTAAGGAATCTCAAGAAATTCACTTTTCTATTAGAAATTCTTTTCTTGAAGGCACGATAAAAGGATTATTTCTGGAAATAATATCCAAGATATGCTAATAGCCCACGAATCAGTTCAGAATATCTTGGACCCGTACAGTGCACGTCTCTGCATTGTTTGTGATTGGTCGGTCAAAAAGGATAAACTCCTTTGACTTTGATAGCTGCAAAAAATAAAATAAAAGGAAATAAAAGGGTTTTTGCATATAGTGCCCAGAAACCTGACGAGCAGCGCAAGGGATAAAAAGGAGCCGTCGCATGGAAGTTCTTTAACAAAAGGCCGTACGAAGTATGAGTGTGCTCGGGCAATCACTGATCTGTGCGAGAGTGAGTTTTGAGTTGTTTTATTTATAAATGCTTTGGATTTGAATATAATCAAGATACGGGAAACATGAGTATATTGAACGATTGTAACTCTAATTTTTCAATTATAGTGGATTGTTCTTGCTGAATTTCCCGTGCATGTACGTACCCACATTTGGAGAAAAACCACGTAATCTCTGATATGTCCTTTTATCGTCTTTGTTCTTTTATTGGGTTTTTCGCATTGACTTAATTTGCAATATCTTGATTAGTTTCCATGTATAATAATATCACAACAGTTTGTACCAGAGCTCGGAATTAGAGATTTTTGGATTTTGATTTGGGGCTTCTGCTTGTATGATTATTATTTGAATATTCTGTTATTGTAATTATGTCTAGAACGAAAGCATAAATTGAGAAATTTAATGGGATGAACAACTTTGGGTTATGGAGCCTCAAGATGGAGGCGTCATCGACAACTCAGGTTCTAGTAAAGTATTGGAGGGCGAGACTAAGATGCTCGAAATAACGAAAGATGTTGAAAAGGTTGTGTCAATGAAGAAAGCTAGGAGTTTAATCCTATTAAATTTATCAGATGAAGTGTTAACAGAGATAGATGAGGAGAAAGATACCACAGCGTTGTGGGAAAAACTTCAGGTGCTCTAACTAACAAAAGGTTTGAACAATCACTTGTAAATATTGAAGAGAATGTTTCAATTCAGATAAACTGAAAGTATATCTATCAGAACTCACCTAGATGAATCAAATAAACTTATGATGGATTTGAAGAACGTCGGTAAGATTCTGGATTCATTACTAGAGCCATGTGAGCAATTTATTGACTCACTGTTACAAGAGCATACTACGATTACCTCGAAAAAGGTAATGTCCACTTTGTTCTCTAAAGAGTAGAAGAGAAAATTGTGAGATGACAGTCTAGCGCAGGATGTAGCATGGGGACTAATGATTCAAGGTAGAGAGCAACATCGAGGGTTTAGTAGCAGTAGAGGTAAAAGCAAGTCTAAATCATGCCATAAAAAGTCTAAGAAATGTGTGAAGTGCTTTAAGTGTCATGAGGAGGGTCACATCAGGAGAGACTGTACTAAGTTGAGAAACAGAGGTGGGAAGCAGAAAACCACAAGTAGCGCTGCAAACAATGCTAAGGAGAGCACAAGTGATACAGAGACTGTTTTGTGTGTGACTACTGGTTCATTAGAAGATGAATGGGTGTTAGATTTGGGTGTTCTTATCATATGATGTCTTATAGGAATTGGTTTATTACTTACCATACTGCAAATGGTGGTAGAGTTCTATAACGCAATCTGCAAAGTTGTGGCAATAGGGACAATTCAGATTCGTATGCATAATGGTGTGGTGCGTACATTGATAAATGTGAGGCATGTACTAGAGCTTAAGAAGAACCTTATTTCTCTAGGGACACTTAATGATATCAAGTGTAAGTACACCGTTAAAGGTGGAGTGCTGAAGATCTTTGACGTGCCATGACAGTGATGAAAGGGAATAAAGTGAGTTCTCTCTATTATTTATTAGGAGAGACCATGACAGGAATTGTTACAGTTTCATCAAGTGAGTCAGATTCTAATTTAACTCAGTTATGGCATATGCGTTTGAGTCGCATGAATGAGGCAGGTATGATGATGCTAAGTGACAGGGGATTGTTAAAGGATAAAAAAAAATAAGTAAATTAGACTTATGTGAGTACTATATCTTTGGGAAGTAGCGTCGAATTAAGTTTACTACATGTATTTATTCAACCAAACAATCGATTGAATATATTCATTCAGACATATAGGCCGTCTCTAGTTCCTTCGAAAGGAGATGCCTGATATATGCTGACATTTATCAACGATTATTCTAGAAAGGTATAGGTATGTTTTCTAAAGCACAAATCTAATTTATTTGATTAGTTCAAGAAATTTAAGACATTGATTGAGAAGTAGTTTGATAAACAAATCAAATGCCTGAGAATCAATAATGGTATGGAGTTCTATGGTAAAGATTTTACAAATTTCTATGGGAGAGAAAGGATTGTGAGACATTGCATAGTACCTAGGACACCACAGCAGAATGGTGTGGCAAAACAAAAGAACAGAACCTTACTGCGAACTTGAAGCATGCTTTTCGCATATTGGAATAGGTAAGGAATTCTGAGCCGAAGTAGTGAATATGACATATTACCTGATTAATCAATTTTCATCATCTACTATTGAGTAGAAAACTCCAAAGGAAGTGTGGTCAGGGAAACCTATTGATTACTCCAAATTACGAATATTTGGATGTCCTGCATATGCTCATGTGACTGATAGTAAGCTTGAGCAGAGGTCGAAGATGTGCATATTTTTGGGTTATGCACATGAGATGAAATGCTACCAGCTGTGATGGACTGATCCCATATCACCGGTTTTCTAATTAGTAGAGACGTAATTTTCAACAAGACTGCAATGCTTCGATAGAGGAGTTCTGAGACACTACGAGTAGTGCAGACAGATCATGGTATCAGTAGTGAGTTGGAGCTTAAGTAGAGATTCAGGTAGAGACTCCGAAGACCTCGGAGCTAATAAGGGTTGAGACTATAAATGAGGCCACAGTTCTTGAACAACTAGCACAATCACAACATAGTATATATACAAATAGACAGAGAAGGAAAATTGAACCACCAGTATGTTATGTTTATATAGATATTGCTTATGCTTTGACTATAAGTAATAAAGTGGAGACAGATCAACCTTCGTCTTACTCTAAGTCGATAGCTAGTAGTGAGTCATCGCAATGATTAGGGGCTATGAGTAAAGAGATGGAATCACTCCATCGAAATTAGACGTGAAAGCTAGTTAAAGTACCAAAGAGCTAGAAGATTATCGGAGGTAAATAGGTTTATAAAAGGAAAGAGGACATTTCAGGTGTCGAGGCAGAGAGATATAAGGCGAGACTTGTTACGAAGGAGTATGCACAGAGGGAGGACACTAACTACAATGGGATGCCTTTTTTTTTTTTATAGTAAGACATACTTCTATTCGTGTTTTACTTGTCTTAGTTGCTGCCGTTCCTTCATGGTGAGTTGGAGGAGCAAATTTACAAAAGGCAACTAAAGAGATTTGATATTTCGGGTAAGGAATGTCTTGCTGGATCGCAGCATATCTTCACTTTTCGGAGAAGAAAAGAAGACAAACTAAATGGCAAGTGTTCTCGACCTTTCGTGGCACTGATACTCGACGTGGCTTTGTTGCTTATCTCTTCATTAGCCTTATGGTGTTTAGCGCTTATGATCCCTCCCTCATAGGTACATATGTTGGTTGTAAGATTCAGAATGCCATCGACCACTGCAAGATATCTATTCTTATTGAAGGAAACGAATTCCTAATCGAAACAACAAACGTGCGGAAAAAAACATGTGAAAACATGTCCAAGGATCACTAACTTGTATCACCGATCGGAGCACGATCACACGAGGGAACGTACCCGTTGTCCACAGATTAAGAGCCTCAACGACGGCCTTGCGAGAATCGATTGTCCAAGCGTTCTCAAGTTCAAGAGAGAGTCTGATGTGTCGTTATTCATTTGTGAGAGAAGTTGTGTTTCATTTAGAAACTGACGTGAGTTTTTCTCTCACGTTCAAAAAGTAACTGCCTTGGCAGTTATTCCACAATTTGGGTTGTGATTGCCCGCATGTGCGGCACACAATAACACTATGTTCCAACATCTCCCACTCGCCCATGCAGGGCAAACAACTCCCACTCGTCCACAGAGGACTAATAACTCTCACTTGTACATTATAGGTTATACATAATACCCTCTTCTCTGCAAGTTTCATATTGGCAAATAATCCGTGCGACCAGCATACATTGAGAGCTCGTTACTATACATCTGTTAGGAGTTTATAGCAGCTCAACATTGGACATGATCATCAGTAGATTTTCGTATGCTGTACCCTAGATCGATTAGTCACATTTACATATCCCTCTCTTGATCTCTTTTAAGTATGATGTGTTATATTCACAATTATGATTACACAAATAATCATAACTGACCGGTCTGTGAATATAAATCTATAATGTGACGTAAAACTCTAAATCGATCTTCCTCTTCCATTAAATCTCTCAATCTCAATCTAGCTCGCTTTTCTAGAAATGTCCCTTTAGATCGAATCAATCTCATGACCATAGGCAACACTCTAAGATAGCGAACGCTAAATAAAAATCTCGAGAATAATGAAGAGTCGTGAGGGCACCAATTGAGGAACACTGATCCTCGAGAGTCTCACACGGCTTATCAAGTTGAGATCTTAAACTTTTGCCAACTCTCATTGGTCGAATTTCTGCATACGTAATATGAAATACGTATTACGGTATTCTCTCCTTCCCTGTGGAGCGTATGTCTAATTATTTAATACCGTACAGATGATAGTCTAGACACACTCAATGTCTAACCTGAGTTCACGTAACTACTTTACTCAAAAGTATCCATCAGAAACTCACATCTGGCAATGAAGACAAAATAAAGTGAAACATGTGAGTTATTTCACTTTCAGACATAATGATATTAGTCCTCATATTACGCAATATGAAATACGTATTACGGTATTCTCTCCTTCCCTGTGGAGCGTATGTCTAATTATCTTAATACCGTACAGATGATAGTCTAGACACACTCAATGTCTAACCTGAGTTCACGTAACTACTTTACTCAAAAGTATCCATCAGAACTCACATCTGGCAATGAAGACAAAATAAAGTGAAACATGTGGGTTATTTCACTTTCAGACATAATGACTATTACGTCCTCATCTTAACATCATGTTAAGGCGACATTTATATTTTAAGTTCGAGCTCTCAATTATCACCTAGATAATGAACTTAAAATTGTCTCATCTCTATTTATCACGCAGCAAATAGAGGCGATTACCCGTGTGAGTGGGCCAATCTCCTATCTGTCCGACATACCTTCTCAACATAAAGCACCAAGCTTTAACATCCATAAATATTATAAAAAAAAATTCATAGGCAATAATCTCAAACTTCATTAATAGTGAACTATCAGGGAAATTACAATATCCAGTATATCACATTCTACGCAATCCAAGAGATTTCACATGACTATGAAAAACATCTCTAGGAATCGGTTTCGTCAGCGGATCTGCTAACATTCTATGCGTAGATATATACTGTACGTTCACATCCTTTCGTGCAACTACATCCTTAACGTAGTTATACTTAATGTCTATGTGTTTGGTCTTACAATGGAACTTGGGATCTTTGGTGTAAGCTATCGCTGCTTGGCTATCACAGTATACCAAAACTGGATTTGCAGCCTCGCCAGTAACACCTAAATGTTCCAAAAATCTCTTAAGCCAGACACCCTCCTGCGCTGCTGCTGACAAAGCCACGAACTCGGCTTCCATGGTAGATAAGGCTATGCAATTCTGTTTCTTACTGCTCCATGATATGGCGCCATTATTCAGTAAGAACACATTTCCAGAGGTAGATTTTCTCTCATCTAAATCTCCTCCCCAATCAGCATCAGTGTAGCCCTCAAAATGCAGATCACTTCCTTGATAACTCAACGCATAGTCAGCAGTAGCTTTCAGATACCTCATGATTCTCTTGACAGCAGCCCAATGTGCTGGACCTGGATTGGATTGGTATCTACTCACCAATCCAACTGCATAACAAATATCAGGTCTAGTACACATCGTAGCGTACATTAAGCTTCCAACGGCACTCGCATAAGGAACACTTTTCATTCTTTCTTGCTCTTGTGGAGTCTTAGGACACATTCTGCGGCTCAGACTTCACCTTTTGCAATAGGAGTATCAATGGGTCTACATCTTGCATACGAAATCGTTCAAGGACTTTATTTATGTATGTCTCTTGTGAAAGAGATAACAACCTTTTCGAACGATCTCTCGAGATCTTAACTCCAAGAATGTACGTAGCTTCACCCATGTCTTTCATTTCGAAATTAGAAGATAGCCAACTTTTGACTGTCTTGACAAACTCCATATTGCTTCCAGCAATAAGTATATCATCAACGTATAATGATAAGATCACAAAATGACCTTTGGATCTTTTGACATATACGCAATTATCTTCATGAATCATCTCAAAATCATATGCCATTACGGCATTATGAAAGCGTATATACCATTGTCTTGAAGACTGCTTGAGGCCATATATCGATCTCAAAAGTCGACATACTTTATGTTCTTGGCCTTTAGTGACAAACCCAACGGGTTGTTCCATGTAAATTTCTTCTTCTAATTCTCCATTGAGAAAAGCAGTCTTTACATCCATTTGATGCAATTCAAGATCCAAGTTGGCCACTATTGCCAGAATAAGGCGAATAGAGGTGAATCTTACAACAGGAGAAAATGTATCTTCATAGTCAATTCCTTCCTGTTGATTATACCCTTCGCCACAAGGCGAGCCTTATGTCTCTCAATCGAGCCATCAGCCTTACGCTTTATTTTGAGAACCCACTTGTTCCCAATGGCTCTGCGTCCTTTTGGAAGATCAACCAGTTTCCAAACTTGGTTTGATCTCATCGACTCCATCTCTTCTTTCATTGCTTTCATCCACTTTCCTTATCAGGGCAAGATAGAGCCTCATTGACATTCCTTGGCTCATCTTCATCTTGTGGAGCGATCATGAAAGCTTCCCCTTCGATCTCAAAACGTCGACGGGAATGCTTTTGCGACTTGTTCGTCGTGGGAAGATTGTACCCTAGGTACTTCATTCTCCATTACGCTCCCACTCGGATCAGATAGCGGCATCGACTCATCAAGTGGTTGCAATTGAGACTGATTAGTACTTAACTCCCCACTTCTCACATTGCTCCCACTTGGATCATTATATCCAACTATCCTATTATCTTGATCCAGTGTCTCAAATAGGGAATAGTCTTCACCTATTTCACCCTTTTTGGAAAATCATTCTCTAAGAATGTGACATCTCGAGATTCAAACTCAGTTACACTTCCACTTTCTTGCTCGCCTATGAACACATATCCTTTTGAGTGTTCTGAGTATCTTATAAAAATACTCTTTTTGCCTCTTGGACCTAATTTTTCATATTTATGAGAGGTCTCATGAGTATAGGCAGCACAACCCCAAGGTCTAAGAAAACTTAAATCTGGTTTTCGACCTGTCCATAACTCATATGGGGTGGAAGAAACTGACTTTGTAGGCACACGATTAAGTACATAGACGGCAGTCAACAACGCATCACCCCAAAAGGTGATAGGCAAATTAGCCTGTGCCATCATAGACCTAACCATTTCCATTAGGGTTCTGTTCCTTCTCTCTGCAACACCATTTTGCTGCGGAGTATATGGGATAGACAACTGTCTTTCTATTCCCTTTTCATCACATAAATTTCTGAACTCATCAGATAAGTATTCTCGACCTCGATCGGATCTTAACACTTTGATTTTCTTATCTAATTGATTTTCCACTAAGGTCATAAATTTCTGAAAACAACCTAATGCTTCAGATTTATGAGAGATCAAATAGACATATCCAAATCGAGTAAAATCATCTATAAAAGTGATGAAGTAAACAGCCCCATGCCTTGCCCTAACATTCATAGGACCACAGATGTCAGTATGGATTAATTGCAATGGGAATTCAGCCCTTGTTCCTTTTCCAAATGGCTTTCGAGTTGTTTTTCCCACGAGGCAATGCTCACAAGTAGGCAATTCAACTTTCTCAATATTGCCCATTAAGCCCTCTTTGGCTAATCTATTCATACGCTGTTGACCAATATGGCCAAGTCTTGCATGCCATATGTTCACATCATTATCACTAGAATGAGTAGATGTGAATAGGGAATAACAAACATTCACATTAGTGTTTTCAACATCCAACACAATAAAGCCATCCACAAAATAACCTGATCCGTAGAAAGTTGTACCTAACAACAAATCCACACCATTGTCATGAAAATTCATACAAAAACCAAGCTTAACCAAAACCAACACAGAGACAAGATTTCGACGAATCTCTGGAGCATATAGAACATCATGTAGGAACAAAGTGCGACCACCTCGCATGATAAGTTGGCATGTGCCAACTCCTTAACTTCAACTCTTGAATTATTCCCTACATAAATCCACCTAGCTCCATGTGGAATTCGTCGAAATTCCACAAAGGTATTCCTATCTCTGGCTACATGGTCTGTGGCCCATGAGTCTACAGTCCACAAAGGATGAGATTCGGTTAGAAATATAGAACTTGAAACGTAACTAATACTTTCAAGTGTTTTAAGGGTTTCTACCTTCTTCGGCTCGCTACAGTCACGAGCGAAGTGACCCTTCTTGCCACAGTTATAACATTTCATTCTAGAAATGTTCTTCTTGAAGGGACGTTTCCCTTTGCCATGCTTCTCAAATTTCGGTTTTTTGTCAGATGGTCCCGCTCCTTTACCTTTCCCTTCTTAAAACCTCCAGAATGCTTGCGCTTGGAGCTCGAAGCTCCATGTGAACTAGTGCCAGCAAAATAGACATTAGTCTGTATCTTATTTGCCAGAAGGCGATCCTCCTCTAGCTCAAGGTGGCACATTGCATCCTCAAAGGTCTTAACATTCTCGTTAAACGAGAATGTTAAGACCTTTGAGGATGCAATGTGCCACCTTGAGCTAGAGGAGGATCGCCTTCTGGCAAATAAGATACAGACTAATGTCTATTTTGCTGGCACTAGTTCACATGGAGCTTCGAGCTCCTAAGTGCAAGCATTCTGGAGGTTTTAAGAAGGGAAAGGTAAAGGAGCGGGACCATCTAACAAAAATCGAAATTTGAAAAGCATGGCAAAGGGAAACGTCCCTTCAAGAAGAACATTTCTAGGATGAAATGTTATAACTGTGGCAAGAAGGGTCACTTCACTCGTGACTGTAGCGAGCCGAAGAAGGTAGAAACCCTTAAAACACTTGAAAGTATTAGTTACGTTTCAAGTTCTATATTTCTAACCGAATCTCATCCTTTGTAGACTGTAGACTCATGGGCCACAGACCATGTAGCCAGAGATAGGAATACCTTTGTGGAATTTCGACGAATTCCACATGGAGCTAGGTGGATTTATGTAGGGAATAATTCAAGAGTTGAAGTTAAAGGAGTTGGCACATGCCAACTTATCATGCGAGGTGGTCGCACTTTGTTCCTACATGATGTTCTATATGCTCCAGAGATTCGTCGAAATCTTGTCTCTGTGTTGGTTTTAGTTAAGCTTGGTTTTTGTATGAATTTTCATGACAATGGTGTGGATTTGTTGTTAGGTACAACTTTCTACGGATCAAGTTATTTTGTGGATGGCTTTATTGTGTTGGATGTTGAAAACACTAATGTGAATGTTTGTTATTCCCTATTCACATCTACTCATTCTAGTGATAATGATGTGAACATATGGCATGCAAGACTTGGCCATATTGGTCAACAGCGTATGAATAGATTAGCCAAAGAGGGCTTAATGGGCAATATTGAGAAAGTTGAATTGCCTACTTGTGAGCATTGCCTCGTGGGAAAAACAACTCGAAAGCCATTTGGAAAAGGAACAAGGGCTGAATTCCCATTGCAATTAATCCATACTGACATCTGTGGTCCTATGAATGTTAGGGCAAGGCATGGGGCTGTTTACTTCATCACTTTTATAGATGATTTTACTCGATTTGGATATGTCTATTTGATCTCTCATAAATCTGAAGCATTGGTTGTTTTCAGAAATTTATGACCTTAGTGGAAAATCAATTAGATAAGAAAATTAAAGTGTTAGATCCGATCGAGGTCGAGAATACTTATCTGATGAGTTCAGAAATTTATGTGATGAAAAGGAATAGAAAGACAGTTGTCTATCCCATATACTCCGCAGCAAAATGGTGTTGCAGAGAGAAGGAACAGAACCCTAATGGAAATGGTTAGGTCTATGATGGCACAGGCTAATTTGCCTATCACCTTTTGGGGTGATGCGTTGTTGACTGCCGTCTATGTACTTAATCGTGTGCCTACAAAGTCAGTTTCTTCCACCCCATATGAGTTATGGACAGGTCGAAAATCAGATTTAAGTTTTCTTAGACC
Organism: Psidium friedrichsthalianum; assembly: GCA_019149425.1. Taxonomy (NCBI): domain Eukaryota; kingdom Viridiplantae; phylum Streptophyta; class Magnoliopsida; order Myrtales; family Myrtaceae; genus Psidium; species Psidium friedrichsthalianum. Next base: position 11,160 of record JAGVVM010012430.1, read on the forward strand.
TTGGGGTTGTGCTGCCTATACTCATGAGACCTCTCATAAATATGAAAAATTAGGTCCAAGAGGCAAAAAGAGTATTTTTATAAGATACTCAGAACACTCAAAAGGATATGTGTTCATAGGCGAGCAAGAAAGTGGAAGTGTAACTGAGTTTGAATCTCGAGATGTCACATTCTTAGAGAATGATTTTCCAAAAAAGGGTGAAATAGGTGAAGACTATTCCCTATTTGAGACACTGGATCAAGATAATAGGATAGTTGGATATAATGATCCAAGTGGGAGCAATGTGAGAAGTGGGGAGTTAAGTACTAATCAGTCTCAATTGCAACCACTTGATGAGTCGATGCCGCTATCTGATCCGAGTGGGAGCGTAATGGAGAATGAAGTACCTAGGGTACAATCTTCCCCACGACGAACAAGTCGCAAAAGCATTCCCCGTCGACGTTTTGAGATCGAAGGGGAAGCTTTCATGATCGCTCCACAAGATGAAGATGAGCCAAGGAATGTCAATGAGGCTCTATCTTGCCCTGATAAGGAAAAGTGGATGAAAGCAATGAAAGAAGAGATGGAGTCGATGAGATCGAACCAAGTTTGGAAACTGGTTGATCTTCCAAAAGGACGCAGAGCCATTGGGAACAAGTGGGTTCTCAAAATAAAGCGTAAGGCTGATGGCTCGATTGAGAGACATAAGGCTCGCCTTGTGGCGAAGGGGTATAATCAACAGGAAGAAATTGACTATGAAGATACATTTTCTCCTGTTGTAAGATTCACCTCTATTCGCCTTATTCTGGCAATAGTGGCCAACTTGGATCTTGAATTGCATCAAATGGATGTAAAGACTGCTTTTCTCAATGGAGAATTAGAAGAAGAAATTTACATGGAACAACCCGTTGGGTTTGTCACTAAAGGCCAAGAACATAAAGTATGTCGACTTTTGAGATCGATATATGGCCTCAAGCAGTCTTCAAGACAATGGTATATACGCTTTCATAATGCCGTAATGGCATATGATTTTGAGATGATTCATGAAGATAATTGCGTATATGTCAAAAGATCCAAAGGTCATTTTGTGATCTTATCATTATACGTTGATGATATACTTATTGCTGGAAGCAATATGGAGTTTGTCAAGACAGTCAAAAGTTGGCTATCTTCTAATTTCGAAATGAAAGACATGGGTGAAGCTACGTACATTCTTGGAGTTAAGATCTCAAGAGATCGTTCGAAAAGGTTGTTATCTCTTTCACAAGAGACATACATAAATAAAGTCCTTGAACGATTTCGTATGCAAGATTGTAGACCCATTGATACTCCTATTGCAAAAGGTGAAGGTCTGAGCCGCAGAATGTGTCCTAAGACTCCACAAGAGCAAGAAAGAATGAAAAGTGTTCCTTATGCGAGTGCCGTTGGAAGCTTAATGTACGCTATGATGTGTACTAGACCTGATATTTGTTATGCAGTTGGATTGGTGAGTAGATACCAATCCAATCCAGGTCAAGCACATTGGGCTGCTGTCAAGAGAATCATGAGGTATCTGAAAGCTACTGCTGACTATGCGTTGAGTTATCAAGGAAGTGATCTGCATTTTGAGGGCTACACTGATGCTGATTGGGGAGGAGATTTAGATGAGAGAAAATCTACCTCTGGAAATGTGTTCTTACTGAATAATGGCGCCATATCATGGAGCAGTAAGAAACAGAATTGCATAGCCTTATCTACCATGGAAGCCGAGTTCGTGGCTTTGTCAGCAGCAGCGCAGGAGGGTGTCTGGCTTAAGAGATTTTTGGAACATTTAGGTGTTACTGGCGAGGCTGCAAGTCCAGTTTTGGTATACTGTGATAGCCAAGCAGCGATAGCTTACACCAAAGATCCCAAGTTCCATTGTAAGACCAAACACATAGACATTAAGTATAACTACGTTAAGGATGTAGTTGCACGAAAGGATGTGAACGTACAGTATATATCTACGCATAGAATGTTAGCAGATCCGCTGACGAAACCGATTCCTAGAGATGTTTTTCATAGTCATGTGAAATCTCTTGGATTGCGTAGAATGTGATATACTGGATATTGTAATTTCCCTGATAGTTCACTATTAATGAAGTTTGAGATTATTGCCTATGAATTTTTTTTTATAATATTTATGGATGTTAAAGCTTGGTGCTTTATGTTGAGAAGGTATGTCGGACAGATAGGAGATTGGCCCACTCACACGGGTAATCGCCTCTATTTGCTGCGTGATAAATAGAGATGAGACAATTTAAGTTCATTATCTAGGTGATAATTGAGAGCTCGAACTTAAAATATAAATGTCGCCTTAACATGATGTTAAGATGAGGACGTAATAGTCATTATGTCTGAAAGTGAAATAACCCACATGTTTCACTTTATTTGTCTTCATTGCCAGATGTGAGTTCTGATGGATACTTTTGAGTAAAGTAGTTACGTGAACTCAGGTTAGACATTGAGTGTGTCTAGACTATCATCTGTACGGTATTAAGATAATTAGACATACGCTCCACAGGGAAGGAGAGAATACCGTAATACGTATTTCATATTGCGTAATATGACGTAATCATTATGTCTGAAAGTGAAATAACTCACATGTTTCACTTTATTTTGTCTTCATTGCCAGATGTGAGTTCTGATGGATACTTTTGAGTAAAGTAGTTACGTGAACTCAGGTTAGACATTGAGTGTGTCTAGACTATCATCTGTACGGTATTAAGATAATTAGACATACACTCCACAGGGAAGGAGAGAATACCGTAATACGTATTTCATATTACGTATGCAGAAATTCGACCAATGAGAGTGGCAAAAGTTTAAGATCTCAACTTGATAAGCCGTGTGAGACTCTCGAGGATCAGCGTTCCTCAATTGGTGCCCTCACGACTCTTCATTATTCTCGAGATTTTTATTTAGCGTTCGCTATCTTAGAGTGTTGCCTATGGTCATGAGATTGATTCGATCTAAAGGGACATTTCTAGAAAAGCGAGCTAGATTGAGATTGAGAGATTTAATGGAAGAGGAAGATCGATTTGGAGTTTTACGTCACATTATAGATTTATATTCACAGACCGGTCAGTTATGATTACTTTGTATAATCATAATTGTGAATATAACACATCATACTTAAAAGAGATCAAGAGAGGGATATGTAAATGTGACTAATCGATCTAGGGTACAGCATACGAAAATCTACTGATGATCATGTCCAATGTTGAGCTGCTATATACTCCTAACAGATGTATAGCAACGAGCTCTCAATGTATGCTGGTCGCACGGATTATTTGCCAATATGAAACTTGCAGAGAAGAGGGTATTGTGTATAACCTATAATGTACAAGTGAGAGTTATTAGTCCTCTGTGGACGAGTGGGAGTTGTTTGCCCTGCATGGGCGAGTGGGAGATGTTGGAACATAGTGTTATTGTGTGCCGCACATGCGGGCAATCACAACCCAAATTGTGGAATAACTGCCAAGGCAGTTACTTTTGAACGTGAGAGAAAAACTCACGTCAGTTTCTAAATGAAACAAACTTCTCTCACAAATGAAAACGACACATCAGACTCTCTCTTGAACTTGAGAACGCTTGGACAATCGATTCTCGCAAGGCCGTCGTTGAAGGCTCTTAATCTGTGGACAACGGGTACGTTCCCTCGTGTGATCGTGCTCCGATCGGTGATACAAGTTAGTGATCCTTGGACATGTTTTCACATGTTTTTTCCGCACGTTTGTTGTTTCGATTAGGAATTCGTTTCCATCAATAAGAATAGATATCTTGCAGTGGTCGATGGCATTCTGAATCTTACAACCAACATATGTACCTATGAGGGAGGATCATAAGCGCTAAACACCATAAGGCTAATGAAGAGATAAGCAACAAAGCCACGTCGAGTATCAGTGCCACGAAAGGTCGAGAACACTTGCCATTTAGTTTGTCTTCTTTTCTTCTCCGAAAAGTGAAGATATGCTGCGATCCAGCAAGACATTCCTTACCCGAAATATCAAATCTCTTTAGTTGCCTTTTGTAAATTTGCTCCTCCAACTCACATGAAGGAACGCAGCAACTAAGACAAGTAAAACACGAATAGAAGTATGTCTTACTATAAAAAAAAAAAAGGCATCCCATTGTAGTTAGTGTCCTCCCTCTGTGCATACTCCTTCGTAAACAAGTCTCGCCTTATATCTCTCTGCCTCGACACCTGAAATGTCCTCTTTCCTTTTATAAACCTATTTACCTCCGATAATCTTCTAGCTCTTTGGTACTTTAACTAGCTTTCACGTCTAATTTCGATGGAGTGATTCCATCTCTTTACTCATAGCCCCTAATCATTGCGATGACTCACTACTAGCTATCGACTTAGAGTAAGACGAAGGTTGATCTGTCTCCACTTTATTACTTATAGTCAAAGCATAAGCAATATCTATATAAAACATAACATACTGGTGGTTCAATTTTCCTTCTCTCTATTTGTATATATACTATGTTGTGATTGTGCTAGTTGTTCAAGAACTGTGGCCTCATTTATAGTCTCAACCCTTATTAGCTCCGAGGTCTTCGGAGTCTCTACCTGAATCTCTACTTAAAGCTCCAACTCACTACTGATACCATGATCTGTCTGCACTACTCGTAGTGTCTCAGAACTCCTCTATCGAAGCATTGCAGTCTTGTTGAAAATTACGTCTCTACTAATTAGAAAACCGGGTGATATGGGATCAGTCCATCACAGCTGGTAGCATTCATCTCATGTGCATAACCCAAAAAATATGCACATCTTCGACCTCTGCTCAAGCTTACTATCAGTCACATGAGCATATGCAGGACATCCAAATATTCGTAATTTGGAGTAATCAATAGGTTTCCCTGACCACACTTCCTTTGGAGTTTTCTACTCAATAGTAGATGATGAAAATTGATTAATCAGGTAATATGTCATATTCACTACTTCGGCTCAGAATTCCTTACCTATTCCAATATGCGAAAAGCATGCTTCAAGTTCGCAAGTAAGGTTCTGTTCTTTTGTTTTGCCACACCATTTGCTGTGGTGTCCTAGGTACTATGCAATGTCTCACAATCCTTTCTCTCCCATAGAAATTTGTAAAATCTTTACCATAGAACTCCATACCATATTGATTCTCAGGCATTTGATTTGTTTATCAAACTACTTCTCAATCAATGTCTTAAATTTCTTGAACTAATCAAATAAATTAGATTTGTGCTTTAGAAAACATACCTATACCTTTCTAGAATAATCGTTGATAAATGTCAGCATATATCAGGCATCTCCTTTCGAAGGAACTAGAGACGGGCCTATATGTCTGAATGAATATATTCAATCGATTGTTTGTTGAATAAATACATGTAGTAAACTTAATTCGACGCTACTTCCCAAAGATATAGTACTCACATAAGTCTAATTTACTTATTTTTTTTTATCCTTTAACAATCCCCTGTCACTTAGCATCATCATACCTGCCTCATTCATGCGACTCAAACGCATATGCCATAACTGAGTTAAATTAGAATCTGACTCACTTGATGAAACTGTAACAATTCCTGTCATGGTCTCTCCTAATAAATAATAGAGAGAACTCACTTATTCCCTTTCATCACTGTCATGGCACGTCAAAAGATCTTCAGCACTCCACCTTTAACGGTTGTACTTACACTTGATATCATTAAGTGTCCCTAGAGAAATAAGGTTCTTCTTAAGCTCTAGTACATGCCTCACATTTATCAATGTACGCACCACACCATTATGCATACGAATCTGAATTGTCCCTATTGCCACAACTTTGCAGATTGCGTTATAGAACTCTACCACCATTTGCAGTATGGTAAGTAATAAACCAATTCCTATAAGACATCATATGATAAGAACACCAAATCTAACACCCATTCATCTTCTAATGAACCAGTAGTCACACACAAAACAGTCTCTGTATCACTTGTGCTCTCCTTAGCATTGTTTGCAGCGCTACTTGTGGTTTTTGCTTCCCACCTCTGTTTCTCAACTTAGTACAGTCTCTCCTGATGTGACCCTCCTCATGACACTTAAAGCACTTCACACATTTCTTAGACTTTTTATGGCATGATTTAGACTTGCTTTTACCTCTACTGCTACTAAACCCTCGATGTTGCTCTCTACCTTGAATCATTAGTCCCCATGCTACATCCTGCGCTAGACTGTCATCTCACAATTTCTCTTCTACTCTTTAGAGAACAAAGTGGACATTACCTTTTTCGAGGTAATCGTAGTATGCTCTTGTAACAGTGAGTCAATAAATTGCTCACATGGCTCTAGTAATGAATCCAGAATCTTACCGACGTTCTTCAAATCCATCATAAGTTTATTTGATTCATCTAGGTGAGTTCTGATAGATATACTTTCAGTTTATCTGAATTGAAACATTCTTTCAATATTTACAAGTGATTGTTCAAACCTTTTGTTAGTTAGAGCACCTGAAGTTTTTCCCACAACGCTGTGGTATCTTTCTCCTCATCTATCTCTGTTAACACTTCATCTGATAAATTTAATAGGATTAAACTCCTAGCTTTCTTCATTGACACAACCTTTTCAACATCTTTCGTTATTCGAGCATCTTAGTCTCGCCCTCCAATACTTTACTAGAACCTGAGTTGTCGATGACGCCTCCATCTTGAGGCTCCATAACCCAAAGTTGTTCATCCATTAAATTTCTCATTTATGCTTTCGTTCTAGACATAATTACAATAACAGAATATTCAAATAATAATCATACAAGCAGAAGCCCCAAAATCAAAAATCCAAAAATCTCTAATTCGAGCTCTGGTACAAACTGTTGTGATATTATTATACATGGAAACTAATCAAGATATTGCAAATTAAGTCAATGCGAAAAACCCAATAAAAGAACAAAGGACGATAAAAGGACATATCAGAGATTACGTGGTTTTCTCCAAATGTGGGTACGTACATGCACGGGAAAATTCAGCAAGAACAATCCACTATAATTGAAAAATTAGAGTTACAATCGTTCAATATACTCATGTTTCCCGTATCTTGATTATATTCAAATCCAAAGCATTTATAAATAAAAAAAACTCAAAACTCACTCTCGCACAGATCAGTGATTGCCCGAGCACACTCATACTTCGTACGGCCTTTTGTTAAAGAACTTCCATGCGACGGCTCCTTTTTATCCCTTGCGCTGCTCGTCAGGTTTCTGGGCACTATATGCAAAAACCCTTTTATTTCCTTTTATTTTATTTTTGCAGCTATCAAAGTCAAAGGAGTTTATCCTTTTTGACCGACCAATCACAAACAATGCAGAGACGTGCACTGTACGGGTCCAAGATATTCTGAACTGATTCGTGGGCTATTAGCATATCTTGGATATTATTTCAAGAAATAATCCTTTTATCGTGCCTTCAAGAAAGAATTTCTAATAGAAAAGTGAATTTCTTGAGATTCCTTACATGAGCTTAAACTCAAGACATAATTTATAGTATCAACATTTTTTTTCCTTCACAATACAATCCCATCTCTCCGAGATGGATTCTTAGTTAAAGAAGCCCTGTCACTTTCTTGCGAAAGTGCACGTCAATCTGCTCAAGTAGGATATACTAACTCTGTCCAATCGAAGCAAAGGTCAAGTAATTACACTGAACATTCTTCACTTTCCTTCTAGAATTCCACTTTTTTTTTTTAATCCCTTCTTTACTCGACGGCCTCCACTTTAAAGATGACCAAAAAGAAGTATAGCAAAGGGAATAAACGAAAGCAACACACCCTTTTCCTGTTTTCATGTTACATTACAACCCCAATTCGAGGATACGGAATCCACGCAGGCGTTATGTGGTGTGGAAGGTATGTTTGAATATTAAGCCGACCAAAAAGATAGTTGTGGTGTACTTTAGAGGAGTGGCACTGGCAGGATTCTTTCATTAAGTAGGATTAACCAGGTGCAAAATTTCCTCGAGCATTCCATGAATCAATCAATGGCCCTAGGGAGGACATTTTCGTCGTTCAGACTGCAGAAACTAAGCTCCTGGAAAAACTGAACGTGGTCTCTAGGATTTTGTGGAAACAAAATCTCGAGCCATGTTTGGAAATAATTCTCGGAAATTGTTTCCATTGAATCCGCAGGAAAATGTGTCTCATTTCCAGCCTGACTTTCGGACAACTTTGGAAACAATTTTTTAGTCGTTCTCAAAC
>JAGVVM010012431.1:0-16233 GCA_019149425.1 Psidium friedrichsthalianum
GTTGAATATATCGCTTCCGCTAGTGATGTTATTTATCTAAGATTTCCTGGGCCGGCGATAGTCCTGGGATATAGCATGTATTAACCGTTATCGTGCAGATGTCGCGCGCTCGTGGAAGTTCGGGCGTGACATCCAATTTTGGTATCAAGTAAAGTTAGCTCGAGCAAGAGTGATTCTAAACTAAGTGATTCTAAACTTGGAGTGATAAGAAGTGATGATTTAGAGCAGGTCAGCTCGACCAGAAGTGTATTTGAGGTTTGAAGCGATAAGAGTGTTAATCTATGAGATGTTCAAGTAGATAAATCATAAGTTTCGACTAGCTTTGAGCAAGTCTTGTTTGCCGCATGAGTATCCCTATGATTGCTAGGCTTAAATCGTTTGATGGTGAATGATTTTCAGTGATTCTGCTAAGTTGCAGGTGCGACGGACTTGAAGTGAGAACCTAGGCCTTAATTATTGTGTACTAGCGATAGTTGCTTTGTAGCTGCTTGTTAGATGAGAACTTTATCGATCAATGTATAGGCTGATGATCTTTGTGCTTCATGGGTCATATAATAATCGATAATGTTAAGCCTAAGATAGAGCTTGATGTAAGTGAGTAGTATGTAAGGGAGCAATGAGAAGATAATGCATTGCACGTGCTGATTGCATCAAAATTAGAGTTTGAGAGCCACGTACATAGTCATGGCATTGTTTTTGTTAGACTTGATAAATCATCGCTTGATATGGGACAAGCTGTACGGATGCCTAAAACCCGTAGTGAGACACGGTGATGGGACGTGTTTGTGGGATCTTTTTAGTAGGTGGCCTGACTTGGGATGAACCAGGTGAAAGCTGGTGGGCCTATAACGACCCGATCTGATGTGCAGGCGAGGAGTGATCTTGGAACTAGAGAGGCTCGGACAAGGTACAACTTCTGGCAGGCTTCTAAGATGGCGACGGTGTGGATGAACGCAAGTCACGCATTGAAAAGTGGGTCTAGGCGTTGTGCAAAGTCTGACTTATTTGAAAGATACATTGTATTAAAGTTGGTTTTCAAAAAAATTTAGAAAAATGCATAGCATTGCACATGAAGAATCATATCATGGTGGATGAAAGTTTACGTGGATTGAGATGCTTTTGATTGAGGAATGCCTTAATGCCTTGTGGATGTTAGTGAAATTCGAGCATTTTTTTAGTGCCTCCGTAGTGATCGGAGAGGGCTCCTGCAGTGTGATCAGGGTAAGCCTTGAGATGTGATAAGACCCACACGAGCTAGCCGGCCAGTAACCATAGAGTTGTAGTGGGGTGTGAATGTGCTTTATTTGAAAGACTGTAGCCAACATAATCTTGCGCATGGCATGTAGTTTCGACATTGAGCATTGTAATCATGAGATTTGTCCTGAGTGGTAATGATGATCTGCCTGAATATATACTGGACATAGTAAGTCCATTGAACGTGTCATGTGAATTGAGGAGTGTAATAAGCGAACTTAAGACGTCATTGAGTGATCATGAGTGAGTGGCCTAGTAATATCGCCAAATAGATTTATGATCAGTGAAGTGGGTAAACGATCCTGAGAATGGTTCAGATTGCAAGATGGTGGCAATTAAGAGGACAATGATCAGAGTGCGCAGCGAAGGCGTAATAAGGCCACATAATTGAGTGAGATAATGACCGTAAGGTTCTTGCATTTGATAAGGAAAGTAAAAGACAAGTTTCGAGGACGAAACTTCTTAAGGAGGGGAGATTTGTAACATCCCGAATTTCGGGACGTTATAAGTTGGAATAATATTAATTTTTGAAGATTAAGAGACAATATTTGACATCGCCTCGAAAGGCTTGAAAATTGGCCAATTGATTTCAGAGTACCTGAGAAAAGGTAAAATATTGAAAGTGACCGAATTGACCCGATTTGCTTTAGAGTCTCTAGATTTGTGGTGATAGTATTTTAGTGAAATTAGAAATTTAATTCGGAGTAGTGTTACGTTTGATTCCGCTTCTCACTTAAGCCTGATCTCCGGGTTTTGGGTGGAGGTCCTGGTCATACAAGGCCCGCGATCAAACTCAATCTGGCATGGAATTTTGTGCGATGTGGTGTGCTTGGTCATACTCCTCCCCAACCCAGAAAAACACACGGAGGAGAGTGATCCTAAGATCGTATATACTAGATCCTCTCAAAATTCACTGTAGATTTGAGTTTGATCGGGCTTAGACAGGACCGATCAGGCTTAAGTGAGAACGGAATCAAACGTAACACTACTCCGAATTAAATTTCTAATTTCACTAAAATTACTATCACCACAAATCTAGAGACTCTAAAGCAAATCGGGGTCAATTCGGTCACTTTCAATATTTTACCTTTCTTCTCGGTACTCTGAAATCAATTGGCCAATTTTCAAGCCTTTCGAGGCGATGTCCAATATTTGTCTCTTAATCTTCAAAAATCTAATATTATTCCAACTTATAAACGTCCGAAATTCGGGATGTTACAAATCTCCCCTCCTTAGAAGTTTCGTCCTCGAAACTTGTCTTTTACTTTCTCCTTATCAAATGCAAGAACCTTACGGTCATTATCTCACTCAATTATGTGGCCTTATTACGCCTTCGCTGCGCACTCTGATCATTTGTCCTCTTTAATTGCCACATCTTGCAATCTGAACCATTCTCAGGATCGTTACCCACTTCACTGATCATAAATCTATTTGGCGATATTACTAGGCCACTCACTCATGATCACTCAATGAACGTCTTAAGTTCGCTTCTTACACTCCTCAATTCACATGACACCGTTCATGGACTTACTATGTCCAGTATATATTCAGGCAGATCATTCATTACCACTCAGGACAAATCTCATTCTACCAATGCTCAATGTCGAAACTACATGCCATGCGCAAGATTATGTTGGCTACAGTCTTTCAAATAAAGCACATTCACACCCCACTACAACTCTATTGGTTTACTGGCCGGCTAGCTCGTGTGGGTCTTATCACATCTCAAGGCTACCCTGATCACACTGCAGGAGCCCTCTCCGATCACTACGGAGGCACTAAAAAAATGCTCGACTTTCACTAACATCCACAAGGCATTAAGGCATTCCTCAATCAAAGCATCTCAATCACGTAAACTTTCATCCACCATTATGATTCTTCATGTGCAATGCTATGCATTTTTCTAAATTTTTTTTTGAAAACCAACTTTAATACAATGTATCTTTCAAAATAAGTCAGACTTTGCACAACGCCTAGACCCACTTTTCAATGCGTGACTTGTTCATTCCTACCCCCGTCGCCATCTTAGAAGCCTGCCAGAAGTTGTACCTTGTCCGAGCTCTCTCTAGTTCCAAGGATCACTCCTCGCCCTCATCAGATCGGGTCGTTATAGGCCCACCAGCTTTCACCTGGTTCATCCCCAAGTCAGGCACCTACTAAAAGATCCCACTCAACACGTCCCATACCGTGTCTCACTACGGGTTTTAGGCATCCCGTACAGCTTGTCCCATATCAAGCGATGATTTATCAAGTCTAACAAAACAATGCCATGAACTATGTACGTGCGTTTTCTCAAACTTCTAATTTTGATGCAATCAGCACGTGCAATGCATTATCTTCTCATTGCTCCTTACATACTACTCACTTCACATCAAGCTCTATCTTAGGCTTACATTATCGATTATTATACTGACCCATGAAGCACAAAGATCATCAAGCCTATACATTGATCGATAAAGTTCTCATCTAACAAGCAGCTACAAAGCAACTATCGCTAGTACACAATAATTAAGGCCTAGGTTCTCACTTCAAGTCCGGTCGCACCTGCAACTTAGCAGAATCACTGAAAATCATTCACCATCAAACGATTTAAGCCTAGCAATCATAGGGATACTCATGCGGCAAACAAGACTTGCTCAAAGCTAGTCGACACTTATGATTTATCTACTTGACTATCTCATAGATTAACACTCTTATCGCTTCAAACCTCAAATACACTTCTGGTCGAGCTGACCTTGCTCTAAATCATCACTTCTTATCACTCCAAGTTTAGAATCACTCTTAGTTTAGATCACTCTTGCTCGAGCTAACTTTACTTTGATACCAAAATTGGATGTCACGCCCCGAACTTCCACGAGCGCGCGACATCTGCACGATAACGGTTAATACATGCGATATCCCAGGACTATCGCCGGCCCAGAAATCTTAATATCCAAATAAATACTAGCGGAAGCGATATATTACCCATGACAACGAATAAGCAAGAACTAGCGCAATCATAATACCTCATATATATATATACACATAATCTCAACTCTATATTGCCATGAATATCAGCTTTACAAAGATTAACAACAACAAACAACCTAGGGTGACCACATTCATCAGCAACCACCGATTCAATATTAATTGTCCTTGCCAACAGAGTATTCCGCCACCTAGATATCAATTTTGTGGTATCCATGCCACGCTTATGTCCTAAGGTCTGAAAGGTGTGAAAGGTGGGGGAACATTACCGTGAGAACACATCTCGGTAAGTTCACCTCTAAACCCCAAATAGGAAGTCGCATAACCCAAAGTCAAAACCAGACATGCAATTTGTCCTGGGGTCCAAACGGCTAGTCAGATACATACGAAATAACATTTAACAATCAAACAACCAGGCAGCCACGGTGGATCAAACATAAGGCAGTACGCAGTCGAACGATCACTATTCACCTTGGTATCTGTGCTAAACATCCGAACTAACTACTTCAACATACCACAATCATAATTGATGTCAATCCCAGCCTACTCAGCATTTCGACATCTCAATTGGTCGGCTCAACCTCCATTTCACATCTTGTCCTTCAAAGCACTAACTTACTCACTTAACTGTAACATATCGGAATTAACCATCAGGTTATCTAATACCCTAATCAAGGGATAGAGGGTTAGCTTACCTAGTTGAAGCCAAAATTCAACGAAAGCAAGTTGGACAGCGCACGACAGCCAATGAAACCAAGAGTTCGGTATCGGATCGCAATGTTTTAAAGGGAATCAAACTTGTAGGGGCTAAATCAAGACCAAAACATGCTAAGAATCAATATATGGACCTAAAAATGAGTCCTAATGGCTGCCGAAGTCAATATATATCAACAGGAACTAAAATAAAAAATCTAGAAATCTGAGACAAATTCGTCGATCGAAATGGCAAAGCATATTTGAAAAGTCAAACAACCTCGAATAGAAGTGATTCAAAGTTTTGTAAACTCACCTCGGATAGGAATATTACATATCCAAAAATTATGAAAATCCAACGGTCGAATTTTTATTGGCGGCCAGTTGAAGTTAGCAGTAGAATCCCGAAGCCGAGAGAGGGAGATCCAAGAATGGTGGTCGTTTTTGGGAGGTAAGAGAGAGAAAAATCTGATAAGATGAGAAAAAGAAAGAGAGTAGATTAAATGAACTTGGAGCTTAATTATTGAAGTTACTATTCATCAAAAACAACATAAAACTGAACGAATTGACTGATCGTCGGACTATTAATGAATTTTTGGATTGATAAGGGTCTGGGCACCAATAATTTTGGTCAAACTAGTCAAATTGGTCAAAAAGGTGACCGACGATATGCATCTCAAAATTCATGCAGATTCGGGTCCGATCGGGGCTCAGACGGGACTGATCGAGGCTCAAGCGCTAACGGAATCGAACGTAACACTACTCTGGATTAAATTTCTAATCTCACTAAAATTACAATCACCACAAATCTAGAGAGTCTAAAGCAAATTTGGGGGCAATTCGGTCACTTTCAATATTTTGCCTTTCTTCTCGGCACTTCGAAATCAATTAGCCAATTTTCGAGCATTTCGAGGCGATATCCAATTTTTATCTTTTAATTCTCAAAAATCTGATATTATTTTTACTTATAAACGTCCAAATTCGGGATGTTATATATATATATATATATATATATATATATATATATATAGCTTATTCCCATCAATTTTATGTGTTTGTACCTTCTTGTATTAATGAATTAAGAGAAGATGCTATGATAAAACTGTTTTCATGCTTTTTACATGTATCACTTTGCCTCAGTATGCTAATGGTAATCATACTTGTCCTCATGGAGTAATTATCATAACGTTTCTGTTGTGATATATAGCATTTGCGGGATGTTGGGCTAGTGGTGTACATAGTGATGATAATAACTTGCAACTGGAGGCGACCTCTCAAATTAGGAACTTACTCTCTATTCGTGAGTTTTATATTTTATAGTGCATGTTCTGCAGTTGCTTTTATTGTTTGATTGAGAGTCTTACACGATAAGAACCAACATTTTATGCGTTATCAGAACAAGGCCCTCCAATTGAAAAAGTTATATGATCTAGAGTCGTTCCGCGGTTTGTTGAATTTCTAATGAGGGTGGATTCCCCTCAACTTCAGGTATTGTGAGATGCCATTGTTACTAAACTCTTGTGGGCATTCTTTCACTTTGGTGCTAACTCTTCTATCCTTTCACAAATTCTAGTTTGAAGCAGCGTGGGCTCTTACTAACATTGCTTCTGGGACATCTGAGAACACTAAAGCCGTGGTTGATAATGGAGCCGTCCCTCTATTTGTTACACTTCTTGATTCTCCTACTGATTATGTTCGTGAGCAGGTAATAGTGTGGACAATTTTATACTTTCTATTATCTTTATTCTTGTTTTTTCTCATCCTTACATGTTAGTTGGAACTTGGATTGTTTTGTCAAATGTGTGATCGAATTATCAATTGACTCCATCCATCTTTGCTTTTGGTACATGCTATGTAGGCACTCGAAATGTTGCCGGTGATTCTCCCGAACACCGCGATCTCGTTCTTGAATGTGGAGCTTTGCATCCTTTATTGAAACAGTTGAATGAGCATGCTAAGCACTCGGAAATGTTGCCGGTGAATCAACTATTTCAACAAAGGATGCAAAGCTCCACATTCAAGAATGAGATTGCGGTGTTTGGGAGAATCACCGGCAACATTTCCAAGTGCTTACACAGCCTGTACCAAAAGCGAAGATGGATGGAGTCAATGATAATTTGATCACACACTTGACAAAACAATTCAAGTTCCAACTAACCCCTTCTCAAAAAAGCACGATCACACCTTATATAGGTAATTCTCACGTCAAGAAATGCATCACTAACCTCACTTAATAGGTCGAGTCGGACGCAGCTCAAATCTAAGATGATTTGCCAATTGGAATCATTTGGAATTATTAAGATGCCCTAATTCCGTCTAGATTGTCACCCAAATTGGCTTTCTTCTCTTCTTTTTCTTTCCCTAAAAAGTATTGAATTATAAGCAACCGATCCTAAGTAAGACCTAAAACTGTTAGTCTAAACTCCAGGACATAAAACTTCGATGGTATTTCCAGACATTCAGGGAAAAAATATATTTGAGTTGGCAATTAGACGTTCAAGGCATGCAGGCACTGGCACGTTAAACAGGAACGCATTTGTGGAATCCATCATCCTTGTATATCAAGCGGATAGGCTGTAGAGGCCCCTGTAGGAGAAAAATCTCCCTTCTATGGTGAGGTAAACCTTTAACATTCACCAAGGATCAAGAGGAGCCCTTGGTTAAATGTTAAAGGAGGTAAAATTGGAATCATTTGGAATTATCAAAGACGCCCTAATTTGTCTAGATTCAAATTCACTTTTTGTTTGAAAAGCACTGAATTATAAGCAACGGACCAATCCTTCTTGTCCAAACTTATTGTTGGAAGACACATGCAAGTGTCACGGGTCGGTTGCGGATGGTCAGCTCGTGCGGCAACTCAGGCGTCCTTAGATCGTTGAAGCACCCAAGCTAAGCCTTTTCTAACCCAGATCGCAGAGAGAGAGAGAGAGAGAGAGAGAGAGAGAGAGAGAGAGAGAGAGAGAGAGAGAGAGAGAGAGAGAGAGCGACTCTAGGAGAAGGCTTTTTGTATTTCTCAGTGAATGATCAAATGAAAAGGAGAGCGCCTCTTTATACAGTAGAGGACCTCGGATTATAACCGTTTGATCTCTCTCAGATCTGATGGCTCAGATTCCATCTACCGACTCCCTAACTACCGACATAAATAGGAACATTCCAGAAACTTCGAACAATTACAGTTTCGTCCATCTCTGGATTATTCTAGAAACGCAAAGTAGAAAACCCTAGAAAAATCCTAGGGGACCCAGACACAGCAAGTCTTGGGGTTCTTCTCGGCCAGATGCTCGACTGGTTAGGGCACGAAGACCTCGGCCGTGTCACAAGGGTGGAGATTCTTGGAAGGTATGTGCACTCGGGCCAAACCATAGAGAAGGTCGATGCGTGTGCATCGTTGATCGAGTTCATATATAAAATCACTTTTATGTGGATTCATTGAAGAACAGTCCCAATCTATGATGATTGGATTACGGATACCAGGGGCCGATGACGCCTTCTTTCCTTATAATAATTTGCACATCATTGGCGAATGTCACAATTGGTAATATCCATTGGATTGTTCTACGTAGCATCCTTTCCTTCTGCCAAAATCTTCCTTAGTTTGTGAAATGAGATACAGGTCGAGTACCCAGTTGCACGCTATCAAAATCCATTGGAAACGTTCATCTCAAAAGTCACCTTCATTTCCTTCTTTTTTCTTCTCATGGATGGTTTCAGTTTTTCATTCTTTTTGCAATAATATCTTGTCGTTTTGGTTTTTAGGAAAGTAACTTTCACAAGTCAGTTGTCGTGCTACGACATGTTTTACCCCAACGAAAAGCGTGAAAATTTAGGCCCGCGACCGTCGAAAATAACCTTTGGTCCGAGTTTTATTTTATTTCTCTTCTTTCGTCTTAGCATGATTAATTAAGAATTTATGGAGTGTACATAACCAGAGCATGGCATGGACCTCTTACCAGCGCTAATTCCACAGAATTTATTTCCTAAAAAGAAAACATAAAATATCCAGAAAATTTCTGGCTTCGATCTCCTCCGCAAGATCAGGCCATCGCAGCTCCGACTCCTCTAATCCAACTGTGAGGAACGAAATGAGGGCGTTTGGGCAAGATGCTTGGCCCGTGTTTCACAAAATGGTTTAGGGTAAGTGCAAACCTAGTGCTACTGTCTGGACAGCTTTGCTGAATGCTTATAACCTCGGTCGATATTTCGGGAAAATTATCAAAAAAGTCCTAAACCTATTGCACTTTTGCCAATTTAGTCCTAAACCTTTTAATTTTGCTAATTCAGTCCTAAACCTTTTATATTTGCGCCATTCAATCATAAACCTTTATAATATGCCAATTCAGTCCTTCCAGTGAATTTTCACTGGCTGGCGCTGATGTGGGTACCGCCGGCCGGTGACCTAATATTTTAATATTTTTTTAAAATTTTAATATATTTTAAAAAATATATATTTTTCTTTTCTTTTTTTCTTCTCCCATCTTCCTCTTGCCATTTGCTCCGGCAACGGACTAGAGGACGGCCGGCGAGGCTCGACCTTGCCGTGGCTGGGAGAGGCCAATCCTCGTGATGGTCGGGCGAAGCTTGCCTCATCGGCTTGACCTCGGCGAGGCTCAACCTTGCCCAGATCTGGCCTTGTGACGGCTAGGCGAGGCTCAGCCTTGCCAGCCCAAATCTAAGCGAGGTCGAGCCTACAAGGTGAGCCTCGCTCGGCTATCATGAGGCTCGATTTCACTCAGCCGTCGCGAGGCTCAATCTCGCTCGGACATGGTGAGGCTCGCGATGATCTCACCAGATCTAGTCTCGCCCGCCAGCCCAAATCTGAGCGAGGTCGAGCCGACGAGGCGAGCCTCGCCCGGTTGCCGCAAGGCTCCAGCCATCGCAAGGCCGGCGAGCCTCACAACTGTCTCGCCCAAATTTGGGCTGGCAAGACGAGCCTCGCCCGACTATTGTGAGGCTTGGCCTCGCCCAGCCACACCGAGGTCGAGCCTTGCCAGCTGTCCTTTGGTCCGTCGCCGGAGCAGAGGAAGATGACAGAGGCAGAGGAGAAAGATGGGAGGAAGAAAAAGAAAATAAAATAAAAATATTTTAAAAAAATATTAAAAATTTAAAAAATATTTAAAATATTTAAAAATATTGAAATATTAGGTTGTTGGACTGAATTGATAAAATTAAAAGGTTTAGGATTAAATTGGCAAAAGTGCAATAGGTTTGGACTTTCTAGATAATTTTTTCTCGATATTTCTCCAGGGGGAGCGTGCTGCGAAGCAACTGTCGAAATTGGAGAATATTCTGGTTTCAAATTTTTATGCCACTTTCGGCATGTGGGACTCGGTAGATAATATGAGGAATGAAATGACGAAGAAAGGGCTTGTCAGAGAATCGGAAAGTGGCTGGGTCACTGCCAATCCACGATGAGGAAGGCATTCTCGTCTCGTAAGTGACATGATGGAAGAGCATGATGAGTGTCGTCTCTTTGGTGCGATGACGAGGCATTATCCGTTAGTCGAATATGAGTTATTCTAGGCATGCACTGCGAACTTGACATTAGCAAAGCTTCAACACTTATCTAACTTGGGGTTTAGCTGAACGATTGCAATGATTCAAGTTCATATCTGTGCTGAACTGAGTCGCTGATGTGTGTGGTACTCCGATTGCCAGTGCTTACCAATTCCTCTGTTTGCGATCAAAGGAATCCTACCCAGATGCGCCATGGGGATGAACCTTCGATGCAAATGCTCTCGTGGGTTGAAACTATTGATTCGGCCGTACAGTTCGTCAGCGAAAGTCGCAGGAACTTAACGGTTACTTCTCCTTCTTATGCTTTAGTACTTGGGATTCACAGGATATGAACCTATTTATACCAGTACAAAGTCCCTTACTGAGAACTTCACATAAGAATCTTGCTGAACCCTATGAGGCCGTTGAAGTTGATATCGAGGAAGTTCTTTTTCACTTGAGCATGACTTCGAGTTCCAGCGGAGGGTTTTGACATCTTCTTCATCAGAGAGAGCTTCTTCTAGATCATGACGCAAAAACGTCATGTTTCTGAAGTTCATGGCGTTGTAAACACTTCTCTAGTTGCCGCACTGATCTCCTTAATCTTCTACTTCCACGTCTCGTTGATCACTAACTTGAGCTGTAGAAGACTCAACATTTGGTCCTCGTAAACAACGGCAAGTCGTTTCTCCCCTTTTTTTTTTCCCTCTCTTTTGAGAGGGAAGTATGAGAGGAGATGGGAGATAGCTAATAGAAGGAATCAACCCGCCTCCAAAAATCGCGACCGATTTCTTCAAGATTATCAAAATAAGGCTCTTGTTGTTCTAATTATGGTGAGGGTGTTGGTGAAGACGTGGTTCCACCTTGATGCCTATAATTTTCAAGGAACTAACGACTTTCTTGGTTGCGATAGCAGATTTGAAATTGTAGTGGAAGTTTATGATAATTTTTGCAAAAAAGAAAAAATTGGAGCATAATTAGGATGAAACATAAAGTTGGAGATTTTTTTGAAGCAAGCTTAGCTTACGAATCATGTCGTGAGTTGCCTTCCTCTTACAATAAAGCTTTTGGGAAACACGAGATCGTGAAAAGAGGAGATTTTGGATGCGTCGTCTGCTCCGAAGGGACTCACCCCTCGCGAGACTCCTCGTCACCACCACCGCCCATGCTAAATGAATCTAGATGGCAAGAATATCTCTATTTTGCCGAATGATTCTAAGCTGTAGAGGCATCTAGAAATCTGTCATACTGGAGCTCCACATTTTTGTTGTGCAGATGCTCTAATGACGGATGAGAATTATTGGCTTGTCCATTTAATTGATATATTAAACTCTACTCGCTTGAACCAATTTGAGTTAGATGAAGAGATGCGTGCAGCAACAAGGAACATTCTTCGCTACTCCAGTGCGTGAGCCCAACTCACATTACCCGTTGTGTGAGGTGGGCCCCACGTGGGACCCAACAGCTTTAAAGTTACATGAGTTTGGCTCACCTGCCCTCCGCGCAGGAGCCAAGACTTGCTCTGGTACGAGATCACACGCACAATTCTTCTTATTTCGGTGACTTAAGCATTTGTCTGGGCTCCTTAATTGAAGTTTTACATGCTTGTATGGATTTTGATCTGTGGTTAACCTCATAGATTACTTATCGTATGCTTTTCAAGCTAACGGTGTTGCATCCATCTTCACGGTGATATCTACAGTACAACATCTGGCTCCATATTACAACAGTGTGCTGCTTCTGGAACGTAACAAAGACAGTATTTACACTAAGTCATGCATGTTGATCTTGGTTCATCAATTGCATGTGACAGTGAAGAAAATCTAAGGGCTGTTCTTGGTAGAATGGGAGTAGGTAATCGAGGAATGGACGACATAATTGACAGAGTGCGAAACCAACATTATCAGGTCTGAACACAGCCCATAACTTGCTTCCTAGTGCATGTTATTTCAATTTAATGGCAAGTTGTTTAAGGGCAAGCCCGCACTAACATCCTCTTTCCTCCCTTTTCCTTCCCTCCGTTGTTCTCCCCCCCTTCCCTCCCCTCCCCCCTCCCCCGACACCCAAGCTCTCCTCCTTCGCTTCCCTTTCCCCCCCCCTTCTCCCTTCTTTTTTTCCTCCCCCCTACAGTTCCTCCCCTTATCTTCCCCCCCTAACCTCTTTCTTCTCCTTCCCCCCCGTCTCCTTCGCTCCTCCCGCATTTACATCATGCCCTCCTCAAGCTACCTCTTGCCCTTCCCAACAACTGCCATTAAAATTAAATCCCCCCCTGCACAGCACCCTTGGTCTTCTTCCCCTCTCCCCTTTTCTCTTCCACCGCGCACTATGTGCACGTCACACCAAGAGTATGGGCTGTTGTTCTTTCTCACAGACCACTCATTTGTCTGTGTTCCTGTACTGTCTGGTAATTATGTCGTCCATTCCTCGATTACCTACCCATTATACCAAGAACAGCCCTTAGATTTCTTCACTGTCAAATGCAATGATGAACCAAGATCAACATGCATGACTTAGTGTAAAATACTGTCTTTGTACGTTCCAGAAGCAGCACACTGTTGTAATATGGAGCCAGATGTTGTACTGTAGATATCACCGTGAAGATGGATGCAACACCGTTTAGCTTGAAAAGCATACGATAAGTAATCTATGAGGTTAACCACAGATCAAAATCCATACAAGCATGTAAAACTTCAATTAAGGAGCCCAGACAAATGCTTAAGTCACCGAAATAAGAAGAATTGTGCGTGTGATCTCGTACCAGAGCAAGTCTTGGCTCCTGCGCGGAGGGCAGCGTGAGCCAAACTCATGTAACTTAAGCTGTTGGGTCCCACGTGGGGCCACCTCACACAACGGTTAATGTGAGTTGGGCCACGCACTGGAGTAGCGAAGAATGTTCCTTGTTGCTGCACGCATCTCTTCATCTAACTCAAAATTGGTTCAAGCGAGTAGAGTTTAATATATCAATTAAATGGACAAGCCAATAATTCTCATCCGTCATTAGAGCATCTGCACAAACAAAAATGTGGAGCTCCAGTATGACAGATTTCTAGATGCCTCTACAGCTTAGAATCATTCGGCAAAATAGAGATATTTTGCCATCTAGATTCATTTAGCATGGGCGGTGGGGGGACGAGGAGTCTCGCGAGGGGTGAGTCCCTTCGGAGCAGACGACGCCATCCAAAATCTCCTCTTTTCACGATCTCGTGTTTCCCAAAAGCTTTATTGTAAGAGGAAGGCAATCACGACATGATTCGTAAGCTAAGCTTGCTTCAAAAAAATCTCCAACTTTATGTTCATCCTAATTATGCCTCCAATTTTTCTTTTTTGCAAAAATTATCATAAACTTCCACTACAATTTCAAAATCTGCTATCGCAACCAAAGAAAGTCGTAGTTCCTTGAAAAGTATAGGCATCAAGTGGAACCACGTCTTCACCAACACCCTCACCTAATTAGAACAACAAGAGCCTTATTTTGATAATCTTGAAGAAATCGGTCGCGATTTTTGGAGGCGGGTGATTCCTTCTATTAGCTATCTCCCATCTCCTCTTCATACTCCCTCTCAAAAGAGAGGAAAAAAAAAAAGGGGAGAAACGACTTGCCCGTTGTTTACGAGGACCAAATGTTGAGTCTTCTACAGCTCAAGTTAGTGATCAACGAGACGTGGAAGTAGAAGATTAAGGAGATCAGTGCGGCAACTAGAGAAGTGTTTACAACGCATGAACTTCAGAAACATGACGTTTTGCGTCATGATCTAGAAGAAGCTCTCTCTGATGAAGAAGATGTCAAAACCCTCCGCTGGAACTCGAAGTCATGCTCAAGTGAAAAAGAACTTCCTCGATATCAACTTCAACGGCCTCATAGGGTTCAGCAAGATCTTATGTGAAGTTCTCAGTAAGGGACTTTGTATGGTATAAATAGGTTCATATCCTGTGAATCAAGTACTAAAGCAAAAGAAGGAGAAGTAACCGTTAAGTTCCTGCGACTTTCGCTGACGAACTGTACGGCCGAATCAAATAGTTTCAACCCCCGAGAGCATTTGCACGAAGGTCATCCCCATGGGCGCATTCTGGGTAGGATTCCTTGATCGCAAACAGAGGAATGGTAAGCACTTGGCAATCGGAGTACCACACACATCAGCGACTCAGTTCAGCACAGATATGAACTTGGAATCATTGCAATACGTCAGCAACACCAAGTTAGATAAGTGTTGAAAGCTTTGCTAATGTCAAGTTCGCAGTGCATGCCTAGAATAAACTCATATTCGACTAACGGATAATGCCTGTCATCGCACAAGAGACGACACTCATCATGCTCTTCCATCATGCACTTACGAGACGAGAAGCCTCCTCATCGTGGATGGCAGGACCCAGCCACTTTCCGATCTCTGACAAGCCCTTTCTTCGTCATTGTCATTCCTCAATATATCTACGAGTCCCACATGCCGAAGTGGCATAAAATTTGAAACCAGAATATTCTCCAATTTCGACAGTTGTTCGCAGCACGCCCCCCTGGAGAAATATCGAGAAAAAATATCTAGAAAGTCCCAAACCTATTGCACTTTTGCCAATTTAACCAACCTTTTAATTTTATCAATTCAGTCCAACAACCTAATATTTCAATATTTTAAATATTTTAAATATTTTTAAATTTTAATATTTTTAAAATATTTTTTATTTTATTTTCTTTTTCTTCCTCCCATCTTCTCCTTTGCCTCTGTCATCTTCCTCTGCTCCGGCGACGGACCAAGGACAGCTGGCAAGGCTCGACCTCGGTGGCTGGGCGAGGCCAAGCCTCACAATAGTCGGGCGAGTGCTCGTCTTGCGGCCCCCCCAAATTTGGGCGAGACAGTTGTGAGGCTCGCCGGCCTTGCGATGGCTGGAGCCTTGCGGCAACGGGCGAGGCTCGCCTCGTCGGCTCGACCTCGCTCAGATTTGGGCTGGCGGGCGAGACTAGATCTGGGTGTGAGATCATCGCGAGCCTCACCATGTCCGAGCGAGATGAGCTCGCGACGGCTGAGTGAAATCGAGCTCATGATAGCCCGAGCGAGGCTCACCTTGTAGGCTCGACCTCGCTTAGATTTGGGCTGGCAAGGCTGAGCCTCGCCTAGCCGTCACAAGGCCAGATCGGGCAAGGTTGAGCCTCGCCGAGGTCAAGCCGATGAGGCAAGCTTCGCCCGACCATCACGAGGATTGGCCTCTCCCAGCCACGGCAAGGCGAGCCTCGCGGCCGTCCTCTAGTCCGTGCCGGAGCAAATGGCAAGAGGAAGATGGGAGAAGAAAAAAAGAAAAAGAAAAAATATAAAATAAAAAATATATATTTTTAAAAATATATAAAATTTTAAAAAAATATTAAAAATTTAGGTCACCGGCCGGCCGGTACCCACATCAGCGCCAGCCAGTGAAAATTCACTGGAAGGACTGAATTGGCATATTATAAAAGGTTTATGATTGAATGGCGCAAATATAAAAGGTTAGGACTGAATTAGCAAAATTAAAAGGTTTAGGACTAAATTGGCAAAAGTGCAATAGGTTAGGACTTTTTTGATAATTTCCCGAAATATCGAACCGAGGTATAAGCATTCAGCAAAGCTGTCCAGACAGTAGCACTAGGTTTGCACTACCCTAAACCATTTTGTGAAAACACGGGCCAAGCATCTTGCCCAAACGCCCTCATTTCGTTCCTCACAGTTGGATTAGAGGAAGGGAGCTGCGATGGCCTGATCTGCGGAGGAGATCGAAGCCAGAAATTTTTCTGGATATTTTATGTTTCTTTTAGGAAATAAATTCTGTGGACTTAGCGCTGTAAGATGTCATGCCTCTTAGCTC
>JAGVVM010012433.1:0-10253 GCA_019149425.1 Psidium friedrichsthalianum
AAAGCAATCACCTCAAGCCTGGTTGGTAGGTTTTTGAGAGCTATGATCTCTATTGGGTATAAACAGAGCAATGCTGATCATACTTTGTTTGTGAAGAAATCAAATGCTAAAATCACCATTCTCATTGTATATATAGCTGATTTATTCTCATAGGGAATGATAGTGATAAGATCAATTAGTTAAGAAATTTCTTGGATAAGAGTCTGAGATAAAGGATCTTGATAAGCTTCGGTACCTTCTTGGGATTGAAGTTGCTAGATCTGCAAAATATATCTTTCTATCCCAAAGGAAATTTGTTCTTTATCTTTTGACATAAGTTGGGTTATGGGATACCATCCCTTTGATACACCTATTGAGGCCAATACTCGTTTTCGAGAGAAGGATGGTAATCTAGTGGACAAGGGTCATCGTCAGCGATTAGTGAAAAAGTTGATTTATTTGTCCCATACCTAACCTAATATTGCTTTTGTGTGAGCCTAATGAGTCAGTTTGTCCATGATTCACACTCTACTCTTATGACTGCTGTTCTTTGGATCCTTCGATATTTAAAATCTGCTCTTGGGAAATGGATTCTTCTGTTTCCTTATGATAGCTTGAAAGTTGAAGCCTAAACCGATAATGATTGGGTTAGATCTCTTGATCGAGGGTCTTTTTCTGGGCATTATACTTTCTTAGGATGGAATCTTGTGACTTGGCCTAGCAAAAAGCAGACCATAATTGCTTGGTCTAGTATTGAAGTAGAGTTTCGTGCAATAACACAAGGAGTTTTTGAGTTATTATGGCTTAACGGATTACTTGAAAAGCTTGATATATCTGTTCTTGCTCCAATAATGCTATGTTGTGATAATAAGGCTGCCATTAGTATTCCTCATAATCATGTACAG
Source organism: Psidium friedrichsthalianum (assembly GCA_019149425.1). Taxonomy (NCBI): domain Eukaryota; kingdom Viridiplantae; phylum Streptophyta; class Magnoliopsida; order Myrtales; family Myrtaceae; genus Psidium; species Psidium friedrichsthalianum. The sequence continues at coordinate 885 of JAGVVM010012433.1, forward strand.
CATAACCATACAAAACATGTGGAGATTGATAGGCACTTTATCAAAGCGAAGTTGGAGAGTCGTTTAATTTGTATGTCATTTGTTCAGTCCGACAATCAACTTGTTGATGCGTTCACTAAAGGATTAGGGGGTAAATCGTTTCATCTTGTTTTAGTTAAGTTGGGCATGTATGACATTTATGCTCCAACTTAATAGGGAGTATTGAGAGTATTTGACCGGTATGGACATATATGTCTCTTTTCTTTATTATTTTCATGTATGGCACCAATAAGGACAATATTGTAATTCTAACCTTTTTTGCTTTATTATAAATAGATAGCTTGAGGTCACATTGACCTAACCAAATATTCAATTCAGTTATTTTTTCTCTCAACATGAAGTTAATCCATGATCACCATGAATGAATGCAAGCAACATCGACGACATCCATCATCAACACAAAGAGAGCATCCAACATGATGTGAACCAGCATGGTAACTGAGTCATCTATCAATTTGCCTATGCCGATATCTCCACCTCTTGCAAATGAGGATGAGCTTTCCGGAGAAGTTATACATTGGATGTGAGGGTGCAAGTGATCTATGTTATTTAAATGTAGCTTTCTTGCCTTGTAATTTTAAGGAGCTTAATGGGAAGTTGCAAAAATATCAATAATGTCTTAAATTTAGCTATATTCATACATTCCGTCCAAAAAAAAAAAACTATGTTCATTTGGTACTGTGCATGCTTATGTTTTGATTTAGTCAAGTGTTCATACATTGAAGTCTTCCACTCAGCCCAACAATTCAAAACAACCAACTACATCCAATATATGTTGCTATTCTTGTGGGGAGTTGGGTCATCGTGCTTGTAATTGTTGAGTTAACAAGAATCGACCAGCCGATAAAGCCCTCTTGGTGGATAATGATTCTGATGAGCATGTGGAGGAGCCACTCAAAAAGGAGTTGAACGATGACAAAGAAGTTGTGGTTGATGAACAAATATTGCATGCTGATTCCAACGAACTTCTCCTGGTAAGAAAAATTTCGTCACTCCTCGAGATGATATCGAAAATAGGTGGCTGTGCACCAATATTTTTCATTCTGCTTGCACAATTATGGGGAGGATATGTAATTAATTATTGACTCTGGTTGTTGTGGGAATATAATTCTTGAATTAGTGACAAACAAGCTGAAGTTGGAATTGAAGGTGCACCCCACACCTTACAAAATGTTGTGGTTGACAAAAGGCACCAAGATAACCATTTCCAAATGATGCCTTGTTAATCTATCCATTGGTTATGCTTATTATGACAAAATATGATGCAATGTTCTACTAATGGATGCTAATCATGTTATTCTCAGACGACCATGACAATTTGGTAGGAGAACTACTTATGACGGTTATCGTAATGCGTACTCTTTTGAGTTTGGAGGAAGAGGATTACATTCATACATAATAAGTAGCCTCTAAAAACTTCTGTATTTAAACATTCTTTATCCCCCTACGTTGATTACGATGAAGAATGTTAAAGGAGCTTTGAAAGCGTTCGTATTGTGAATGTTCTATTTCACAAAACAAGTGTGGAAAATGAAGTTGTTTCTTCCATAACTCATCAAGTTCCGCGCTTTTGGAAGAGTTCCAGGATGTTTTCCCGACGGACTTACCAACAGGTCTTCCTCCTATGAGAGAAATTAAGCATCAAATCAATTTGATGCTTGGTGCCTCCCTACCGAATTTAGCTCATTATCTAATGAGTCCGACTGAGCATGATGAATTGCATCGACAGATTGTAGAACTCTTGAATAAGGGTCTTCTATGAGAGAGCCTCAGTTCATGTGCCATTCTAGCTCTCTTGGTGCCTAAGAAAAATAGTACTTGGAGAATGTGTGTTGACAGTAGGGCGGTGTCGCGACCTAAAAATTAAGAAATTCCCAGGTTAATGGATTACTAGATTAATTAAATAAATTAACTAGCCTAGTGTGAGCTCTCCCAAACTCTACCAATTCGCAACTTAGGTTATGTTCAAATTATTTAAACTTTGGAGCCGCCACTAATCTTTTTTTGGTAGGTAGATTAGATACCTAAACAAAGCATTGGGGGAATAGTTTATTTTCTGCAAATCAAAGATTTAAATTCGGGGACTTGATTATGTTAATTTTTTAATTAACACCATTTCGATACCATTCTTGTGAAGTTTTCTTGAATTGGCAAATCCAATAGATTAGGTTTATAAAGTAAGGTGCAATGGCATTTTTTAGGGTTTTTTTTTATTTAAATGAATGCAACATGCAAATGCAAAGCCTAACTATATGAATGCAAACATGATTACATGGTGTTCAAACAAACTACATGGCATGCATGATGACTTTGAAAAAATTAAATTTAATGCAAGAGAAATGTGAAGTCTAACATATATAGCGCGCAACATGATTCAATTAAAATACTTGACATGGTATAAATAATAGGAGAGGATGCACTACTATGACATGCGAAAATTGAGATTTGTTCTAACCCTGATGACATGCAAATTGAACTAACAACGTTAAAACTATCTTCTAAATGACATGAAAATGCATGGATACATGAGAAAATGCATGGATAACATGGAAATATGCATGAACTATACTATAAATTATGCATGGTCTACCCTATATGAAATGCACATGAACGACATTTTTTTGGTATTTTCGGATTAAATAAAAGGCAAAAATAAAAGATGTTTGAAATTTGATAACATTTAATATAAATTTAGAAATTGATAAACCAAGGTCTAATTTTACATTAAAAGGTATTTTGACATTTAATTCCATTTTAAACCATGATTTGATGTTCTTTTTGTGAATTTTTTTTATGAAAAGAGTCAAATAAAAGTATAATAAATCTTGAGTATCGTACACCTTATGATTCAAAATTTTTGGTGAATTCGCTTCGTACCAAAGTTTAAGGTTAGAAGGGAATTTATTCACATTGTACCCCAAGGGTGGGGTCGGATGGTGAATTTAAATGAAATTTATTAGTTTGGTCTCAAAGTTATAGGATTAGATGGATAATTTCATTTGTGCGGATGGCGTTGTACTTCGAGAGTGAAGTTGGATGGTCATCCATAATGCACATATCCGAGGGATAAAGGCGCAAGAGAGCATGTACTATACTCATGGTAAATTATGAAATTGTTTGATTTAGACTATAATGTCAAATGCATGAAGCTTTCGGCCAACCAAGGGAGAAATTTGCCGAATTTTGAATGGCAAAAGGCCGTATACCAATGGATATTTACATCTTCTTAGTTTAAGAAATATTATGTTTTAAGATATTCAAAGTAATTCAGATAACTTTCCCAAACTTAGAAGATATGTTCAGAATTTTAAAGCTATTAAATCAAGTCATGAGATAAGCTAAATATTCTGAAAATATTTGCAGTCTTTCCAAGATAACAAGCATCAAATCAAGACAAAATCAACTAAGAGATCATCTTCAGATCTCCTCCAAATAATCCGAAATATCCAAACAAGGATGTGCAACATTCTTAAGATATGATTGGGATTCAGATTCCCTCAAATTCAAAATGCCAGAAGATATGCCCGATATTCAAAGATAGGCACAATATTCACATGATTTACTCAAAATTCAGATAATTCAAGTTTAGGCAATATGACATTCAAAATATACTCGGGATAGACTGTGTTAACTAAATTGCAAATAACATCCAAATTTGAACCAATCAGAATTGCAAATCACGACGGTTTGGACGCACGACTGGTCCTTATTTGTGGTAGGGCTCGAGCGGTTCAGGGCAGCGACCACGGAATTGTCTTGCGAGCATGACCTCATGGCTTGCCAAAAGTGATGGTCGGCTCGCGGTGGGAAAACAGATACCCTTTAATGTCAAGCAAGACTTGCATTTGGAGCTAACAAAAAATAGCCCAAAGCAGTGTTGTTTTGAACCTCAAACACCAGCGAAACAGCCCCTTAAACAGTAGCAAAGTCACCTTAAAACTGTAGGAAAAGTTATGTACCGAATTGTAAGCAAAACCCGGGCTGGACAGAACGTTTTAGCATCGAAACAGCAATAAAACAACACCAAATGCCACGAAACGGTGCTGAATTGGTGGTAAAATAGTCTTGGACAGCAGTGTCAATTCGTCTCGTGAGGCTCAATCAACGAGAGAGCAGCGTCGTTGGATGCCTCTGGGAATTACTCTCACTTCGCTGCAAATCATCCGCAGTACAAGACAAGATCGGGGGATCAGACGGTGTAATTTGTGGCCACGAATTTGCTTGGAGAGTACTGAAGTTGGGGTCTTCGGTGTTGCAAAGAATGACCATGGAAACCATGACTTTCTTTTGGCGTTATTTGCACATGGGGGAACGTCAATGGAGTTTACCATGAAAAAAATCTTCAATTGGACAATGGACTTTCTTCTTCCCTTCTCCGTTACTTCCTTTTTTCACGAACTCTCTCTCACTTTTGTGGTCGTACACCTCTCTTGAGAATTTCTGAAATGTTGTTCCCCTACATGTCGTCTCCCCCGGTGCTTTATGGGATGACGATGGTAGAAGTCAAAAGGCAAGACTTTCGTCTAGGATTCGTCCACTGGTTTGAGTATTTTCTGGAACACCAGAGAAGTGTGGTTGTTGAGATCGCTTGAAATATTATAGGGACTTGTCGACACCAGAGTGAGGAACGTTGGTAGCCGTGTTAGTGATGCTCCTTCGGTGATGGAAGACGAGGCGCCACTGGATCACTCGTAGACTAAGCATAGACGATGACTTGAAAGGTGAGAGCACATGTCCAAGTGTGGATTGATTCTTTACCCTCACGACTGGACTTGAACCCTCCTCCACTATTGGCTGCAACTCATGGACTTGAATAACCTGCAAGAAAAGAAGAAATTTTTTTCTCTTTCTCCCTGTCTCTTTCCTGGAAAAACATGGCTGTGTGCCGATTTATGAGCTTGCACGAAGAACCAAAAACCCTTTGTTTTTTCTCTGATCTTGTGGCGTGTATAATGATGAGTGGCCTCTCCAAATATGCCGTATATTCAATGGTAAATGGCCTCCCCTTTTTTATGTGACCTAGAGCTATTTATATAGTGAAAACCTAGGTCAAACTCTGATGATATGGGCTTAAGCTTTGGCCTTTTTTTTATTAATAAAATTTAATAAAAGGCCCTTTCCATAATTAAGATTTAGTGGGCTGAATTAAGCTCAACTCATGCTCAAATTCCCATCAAATTTTTGGCACAACTCTCTTAGTTTAGCTAAATTTTGCAATACACTCTAGTTCAATTACCTATCAAACTAAGCTCGACTCCTTACCGTTGATGCAAGGTGCAATGCACGAGGAAATATTAGTGAGAATTAATTCTCAATTTTGTGCAAATATAAATGAAAATCGAAAATAAATTTAGGTGTCACAAGCGGTCAACAAGTTCACCATCTTACCGATTTTCTATTCCCGCCTTGATGATCTCTTAGATCAACTTTCTAGTGCGATTATCTCCTCAAACTGGACTTGAAAAGTGGATATCATCAAATCAAGATCAAGCTCGGAGATGAATGAGGACAGCATTCAGACGAAAGATGGATTGTATGAGTGGCTAGTCGAGCCATTCGGATTGTCGAATGCACATCGACATTCATGAGGTTCATGACCAGGTTTTGAAGCCCTTTTGTTGCGGTGTATTTTGACGATATTTTGATTTTTAGTAAGTTTTACTGACGAGCACTTGCCTCATCTTCAAAAGTATTACGTGTGTTGATGCAGGAGCATTTTATGCAGCCCAGACAAGTGCTACTTCATAGTATCGCAATCCTTTTCTTGGATTTTATTATTCAAAGAAGGCATCTCGATGGATGATGCCAAGGTCGAGTCTTCGAGATGCCCTCCAACAAATGTAATGAAGTACAAAGCTTTCATGGTCTCACTTCTATGTATCAGTAGTTTAATTTGTGCATTTCAATACCTTGCGTGTATTCACTTCTTGCATGAAGAGATTTTTTGAAATAGATATGTCCCAGGTTTTAGAAAGTTTGAAACAGCTCAAAGAAATTAAGCATAGCTCCGGTATTGCATTACCTAACTTTGATCTTATTTTTGAAGTACAGTGGACGCATTGTAAGGAGGACTTCCAGTCAGGAGGTCAACCTTGCCCTTCTTTTAGCAAAAATTGGAATCGTGCAAAACTGTCGTTTTACAGCACTATGATCTGGAGTTCCATGCCTGTTTCACACACTTGACATTGGAGTCAATAGCTTATTCATCGAGAGTTTATTTTGTACATTGATCATGAAGCTCGTCGTAGTATATTTAAGGGTAGCAAACAGCTTAACTCTAGGCATGCAAATGGTTGAATACGTCCAAGAGTTCACTTTCATTCATTTAGCATAAGTCTGGAGCTCAAAATCAGGTTGCCGATACTCTTATTAAAAAGAAGAGCGTACTCCATACAAGTGATCTATTGTTCTTGGATTGATTATTTTCAACGAGTTAAATGATGAAGATCCTTATTTTTCCAAAATCATTCCCGATGCAGCAAGAGAAGAGTACTATTCCCTGCATGTGATGGTTTTCTTTTTTTAAAGGTGTCGCGACCCTCACACCCGCTGAGTAGAGGGGGTGAGCTAATGGGTTGCTAGGACCCATTTTTGGAATCATGGGCTTCGCTCGGACCCTCCCATGCCCATACAAATCGCGTCGGGAAGTTGTTTAAATCGGGGTCGACCTTAGTGTGGTCGAGTGACATGTGATCAATGTGCATGCCATAGGAGTCGCCACAGTCATTTCTTGGAGGGTATAACTGGAAACCCTATCCGAGCGTTGTGAAGATCGCTTGATAATGCGAAGACTAGAAGATTTGGGTTCGGGGACTTAGTTTACGTCAATATTGCTAGTTGCCCGCCCTTTCGGTACCTAAGTGAGTGATTTCTTAATCTAAAGATTCATACAAGCGAGATTAGGTAGCGTATGTTCTATGAGTCTCGTGAGTTCATGCAAATGGAGGATCTTATCCTATCAATCATCAATGCAACAAAATAAAGCGCATCAAAGAATCAATTCAAAGAGAAATCACATCAAAACATCAAGGCGGGCTTGAGGAGTCTTAGGAGGTCTAGGAAACAACCAATTGGTTCGAAGATGATTTTGAATTATTTGGTCAGATTGACCATAGGGGCAAACGGTCATTTTGGAAGTTCGGGAAGTCGCAGACTGTTAATTAGTCACCGTTGACATGTGTGTTTTTTCCTAATTTTTTTACAAATTTAGGGACTTTTTCTGTTTTCTTGATATTGTTTGGAAATTTCTAAGACTTTCTAAGGGCTTTCTATTTTTTTTGGAACACTTTCTATATTTTTCTGATTTTTATTTTTTTGATTTTTTCTAGATTTTTCCTATTTTTTTCCAACATTTTCTATATTTCTAACAAATTTTCCAAATTTTTCTAAATTTTTTTAAATGATTTTGTTTATTTATTTATTTTTTTTATTTATCTATATTTTATTTTTTATTTATTTTTAGGTTTTTTAGTTTATTTTTATTTTATTTATTACTATTTTATTAATATTTATTTTATTTTTCATTGATATTATATCACTATTTATTATTCTATATATTTTATTATTATTAGTTTCTTCGGTTTTTATTTTTTATTTTTTATTTTCTTATTTTATTATCTTTATTTATGCTTTTATTATTATTTTTTATTGTTTTTTATTGTCTTATTTATTTTTATTTATTCTATTATTGTTTTTATTATTTATATTATTATTATTATTATTATTATTATTATTTTAATTATTATTATTATTTTGATTTTCTTTATTATTTTAACACTTTCTAAAAATTATTATATTAATGTATTATTATTTATTATTATTATTATTCTTATTTAGAATATTTTTTTATATTTTTTTATGATTTCTACAAAATTTTTACTTTTTTCGGGATTTTTTTATTATTTTTATATTATATATTTTAATTTTTATTACTCTTTTTTTATTCTCCGGCGGGTCGGGTCGACCCGGCCCACTGACCCTAAGGTCTAAACCTGACCGGCGCGGACAAACGACCGGTTTTAGTTTTTTTATTAGTTTCCATTTTTCTCATTTTATCTAATTTCCTGAATGTTTATTATTTTTATTGTAGTTTTATATTTTTTATATTATCTCATTTTTATTATTTAGTCTTATTAATTTTACGGACCGGGCCTATGTACCCGGCCCACCTTACCGAAACCCGACCAAGCCCAAACAACCTTGCCCAAAATGAAACGAAGTAGTTTAGTAGTTATTATTTTAATATTTTTTTCCGAATTTTAGACTTTTATTTTATGTTCTGTTTTTCCCGCTCTTTCTATCCTACGATCGGGACTCTTCCCAGTTGTCTCTATCTCAAACACTCTCCTTTTATACCGAACCGACAGCTTAGATCAGATGAAGACCAAATCCTCATCCTCCATTCTGCTCCATCCTAACGTTATTGCTGAAATCTAAGCTAGATCCCATCTCAGCCGTCTCACTTATTTATTTTCTAAAAATGATTATAAAATCCGAACCAGATTTTTCATTCCCTAAAAATCACGATCACGATACCGTTGCATCCTCCCTAGCCGTACGATTGACTCCCTTAGTTTGTTTAGGTGCTATAACGAGCTACCGACGAATTTTCCACGTCGGACTTTTGACCGAGAGCGTGTCGGTTCTGGTCGGACGGGGGGGGGGGGTGAGAAGATGCTTGTGCTGTTCTGTTGGGTATAGGTTTTATTTATTGGCCCTAGCCGTTCGTCTTAGATTGATGAGAGGATTGTTTTATAGTTATTTTACTTCGCGTTCAGCATTTCTCTATTGTGGGTAGAAGTTGACTCTTGTCATTGTTGGCAAGTGTTGGGATTAAGCGAATCGTCGGAAATCTCTAGCGATTGGAGTTGCCGAATTTCATTAGAGCCGTATAGTTAGAAGCACGATAGTAGGTGGGTGTCTTCCTCTCAGCCTGGTATATGGTATCGAAATGGTAAGGAGGCAGGAGGGGTAGATCGAGGGTTTTGTTGTCGAGTGTTTTGTGGAGGGGAGGAGGAGAGCGGAGGGCGAGGGGCATGGAGCCGGGAGCGACGTGCAGTGGGGAACCGAGGGTGAGAGAGGCGGGCGAAGAGGAGGAGAGAGAAGAGGAGAGAGAGAGACGGGGAGGGGAAGAGCGAGGGGAGGAGAGAGAGGCGGAGAGGGGGAGCGGGGCGGAAGAGAGGGTTGGGTAAAGGAGAGGGCGTGAGAGGGGAGGAGGAGGGAGTGGGGGGTGGGGGAGAGGGAGAGGTGGAGCGATGCGGAGAGAAGAGAGAGAGGGGAGAGGAGGAGAGAGAGCCGAGGCGGGGGAAGGGAGTTAAGAGAGTAGAGAGG
>JAGVVM010012436.1:0-17467 GCA_019149425.1 Psidium friedrichsthalianum
CCATCATGTTTTTACAGACTGCATCTCATCTTTTTCGTATCCAACCATCGATCTAATTAGGGACAAGACACAATATCTGTATAAGTCACTGGATCAACCAACAGCCAGTATTATAGTCATACTCTTCCATATAGACTATATATAGTTTGATGGTATGGTCGATCGTCTCTACTCGATAGATCTTCTAAATGGAGCTATTTCAATCTCATCATTCACCTCTAAGGCCTAAACCACAACAGGCCCATTTATGATGTGGGAGGCTCTACGATCATTTGTATAGGTGGAGAAATCGACACAATATTCTCCACCAAAACCGATATCCTCAATAGTCTGTGAGTAGCTGCCCCATTCGGCTACATCAAATTCTAGGAACTTCTCTGTCTGTAATTTCGCAATTCTTGTACCTCCATTTGGATTATATATACAATATCATCTCAAAGATCTAGGTAATATATGATATAAAATTGAGTAATTCTAAAGTCCAACTTACTCAATGTTGCATTGTATATAACTTTGCTTTTGCAGAACATCTATAAACTTAAAATCGTTCAAGTTAGGTTTATGTCCAGTCTGTAACTCAAAATGAATCAATGGACTAGGTTTGGTAGGAATTTGGTCTAGAACATAAAGGGTCGTTTTTAAAACTTCGCCACACAACCAACCGGGTAATTGGTTACTATTAATCATATTCCTCAGCATAACCATGAGGTGTAATTGCGCCTTTCAACCACCCATTTAGTTTAGGACTCACAAGCATAGTATATTAAACTATTATCCTAAAATCCTCCAAGTATTTGGCAAATGGCTCTCTATGTTGTCCAGCATTACCATGCCTACTAGAATATTCACTAACTCAGTCATATATGATAACTTTTATGACTTTTTCTAGCCATTTCTCGACTTTAGTTCAAAAAAACTTGAACTCATTAAGATACTCAAACTTTTCCTTAATCAAGAATAGATAATCATATCAGGAACAATTGTCAATAAATATGAGGAAATCAAAATTTTTACTCCAAGTTGTCATATAGGGCCATTGATATCAGTGTGAATGTCCTTCAATAGGTCAAACTACATACAACATTATTTCTTCCTGGTCGTAGTTATCTTACGCCTATAACAGTCTACAAGAATAGGAAGGTTGTCAACTTTTATCTACCTTTCAATTCTTTCCTTATAGATGTGACCAAGACATTTATGACATAATGTATAAGATTATTCTATAGTTAAAGGTCTTTTGAAAACAACACTTTTAGCCATATAATTATGTATACATCATTGAGAGTTAAACACAATATGTATTATCTATTGGATAAATTGCAGTACTCAATCTTATTTGAATTAAGAACATAAAAATACTATTGTTCCTTATTTCAAAGGAGTAACCACACATGTCCAAACATAATATGAAAACTAAGTTTCGTCTAAAAGAAGATACAAAAATGTATTCCTTAATGTCATTAAAATGACATCTCCCATAAACTCAGTGTCAACATATTGTTGTTTCCTATAGTGAGCATTAATTCATCCTAATTTAGCTTTCTCCATCATGAATTCATGTATGGTGAATGCTAAATGATTGGTAACATTGCTATCTAGCCTCTGTGAATTGAATGGGATTTGCTTATAGATTGGATTCACAATCATGCTAAAGAATCATTATAACTATAACAATGCTCATGATAGGATAACTAACTGTTAATATGTCGCAGTTTTTCTTTGTATGACATTTTTTCTTACAAAAGAAGCAGCGGTCATTATCCTTTTTAAAGAATGCTTTCTCAAAACCCAAAAATCAGAGTGACCAATGATTTCATGAGTTCATTTTATGAGTATGATTTTAAGACCTATTGCTCTACTAGTCTGACAACCTTATGATGTAATCTCTAACTCTATCAGAACCATCAAAACTCATGTTGAAAAATTCTTGCAACTATATTCTTATCTTGGCATTAGACAAAACACGATTCATAGTCTCCAAAACTTTTGCCATTTGTCTAGCAATGCAATCAGCTGGTAAAGCATTTTTGTTTAAGTATTCTTGTATGGATCACTTCATAAATAACAAGAAAATTCAATTTCCCTTTTCCCAAGCAACAAAATAAGCTTTCTGGGGTTCTAAAATGATCTCAATGAGATCAGCTAGCTAAACCTTAGAAAGAGCAATGTAAACATCTACCAGCTCTATCTCAAACAGAAAATCCTTTACCTATTTTTTGAATAATTGAATTAGTGTGAACTTCAATGCTAATAGAGTTGCATATTACAAAGAAGGTAACTAATTTAGATAAACAATGTATATAATTAGCATCATGTGAGCACTATATAGCTCAAACCCCTATAAGTACATATTTTAAGGGTTACTTGCATCATCATGTAATCACCTTTGAATAGAATTCATGACATACAGCTATAGAATCTCCACATAATAGCGACTATGAAAAGTATGAGAGTAAATTCCAATCTACATGAATCACCACATTTGGATGTCTAAACCACTAGGAATTAGTCACTTCTCAATCACATGCTATACATGTGACCCTTCATGAATAGATAATGTATAACTTGAGATCAAATAAATACACATTCTGAGAGTTACATATATCATAATATAATCATCTTTAGGCAAAACGCATGACATGCAGTTGTATACTCTCAACATGACAACGATAATGAGAATATATATCAACCTTCACGAACTAACCCTCTTTAGGTTATGAACCACTAGGATAATATAATTCTTAAGCACATGTTGTACATGCATCCCTCCTTGAACTAGTACATAATTATCTCCTTTGAAAGTATGACCACGCATTAGAACAAAAGACATCTCATCATAATATAAGACCAATATTTTTTAAATCCAATCAAGTGTGCCACTTTGGCAGTCACAATCAATTTAAATCCTTGAAAATCTCTCATACGAGGGATACAAACTTTATGCCTCACATCTATTATATACATGTAATCTTAGATTTGATGACACGGGCAATTTGTTCCTAAAATCACATGTGATGCCAATTATATTGCTCCACTCATTGATACTTATCAATGAATTAGCTCTATATATTCTGTATGTGGTCATAAACATGTGTGCTTACATCATTATTTCCAAAACCATATAGAAATAAAAGAAAAATGCCCAAATACCCTTTAAAATATATGTACATAAGGTTCTATATACATTTTAGCATCCCTAAAGCCTCAACACATGTAATATCAATATACCACACTGTAGAACAAGACCATATGAACTCAATTTTGTTGACCACACTTCGATTGGAGCCCAGACGCGCTCTCATGCGTCCCTTGAAAATTCGATCAACAGTCAACGTGGGTCAATGTTCAACCTCAATCAATGAAAAGTCAATGGGTCAGACCAATTGAGGTCAACCCGATCAAATCGGGTTGGGTCATAGTCGAATCGTAGTTGGATAATGTCATCATGGTGTCATGGTGACATTGGTATGCAATGGTTACCAAAGCCAATGTCAATGGACTCACCATTTCGCACCTGAGGCGCGTGGATCCCACACATAGTTACGCCTCTAGCGTATATAGGCTTGTGCGTTGCCTTTAGGTGGCCGATGGTAGTGGGCAACCATTCCAGATACTCGTATCTTTGAGCCATATTTGACTCTATGGTTAAAATAAAATTTTACCAAATAAAAATATACAAAAAGTGCCAAAACCACAACATTTGCCGATGATTGTTGTGCGCAACTCCACCAAGGAGCATGGGGGTGCATGTGGCGGCTCCCGGCCTTCGCCCAAAGGCTTGCAACCACTCATTTTCCTCGTATCAATGAATCCAAATATGCAATCAAACATAATTTTCATCGCACAAAACTAACAAAAACATGGTAGAACAAAATGTGTTTTGTTCTCAGTTAGGCAACTATGATACCAAATGTAAGGCCATGAATGTGGCACACCCAATAATCATCTAACGAGAATAAAAAATGCAATATGATAGAGAGAAGAATACATACATCTTGATTAGAATCTATTGAAATTGAATACGAAATGACGACGAATTAGAAACCCAAGTGCTTCTCCTCTATTCCCTCTTGAAGTGCTGGCCATGAGAAAACCACCTTCGAATGAAAGGAATGTTCTAATTCTAAGAGTGAAGGCTAAAGGGGGACTTGAACCTTTAAATAGAGTTTCTGGCACAGACTCTTTCATCATGGGTCAAGCCTAACTTGGCCCCCACCAAGCCAGCCTATATTAAACAGATTAAAAATCTTTATATCTTACATTATTAGACCAAACCCATTAATCGATAAATATGAATTTCAATTAACATAAGCCTACATAGAAAAACTCTTACAGAAGACCCTAGTATTATTGGTCAACGCTCCTCCTGCAATTTCTATCGTCCACCATCTCTAATTTTCATCAGCCATAGTCAAATATCGTTCCCTAGCCATTTAAAGCTCATTGTAGCCAAAACAAAGCATAATAAAGCATACACACCATCTTGAGAAGGAATCATCTCTCGAGGATTTTTTAAGTTCAATCCTCGGTGATCCTTCTCCTTGCTCTCTAGACGTATCATCGCCATAGATTGACGTCGTCTGTTGCTTTTGAGTCTCATAGTTGTGCCTTTCTTCTCGCCCGTTTTCTTGATCAAGTGTTTTTGAAGTTCATCTTGCTCGCTCAATCCTGCTTTGTCGAGGCCACTTGACGTTTTTGCTTCAAACCATTAAATCTTTACAACCTAAGGTCCTCAAGAAAAAGGTTACCCTTCAAACCATGATCTGCTTCAAAATTAAGGGTGAGTAACTGGATCGGACCACTCGAACCAGATCGGGATTGGACCGGACTGGCCGGGTTAGTCCTTTCCTTGAGGAGAGGTCAATTCTCGGGTCCATGGTAGATGAGATCGTACCAAACCGCCCACAATATATATATATATATATATATATATATATATATATATATATAATTTTTCCTAATTATATATATATATATATATATATATATAATATATATATATATATATTGTGGCGGTTTGGTCCGATCTCATCTACCATGGACCCGAGAATTGACCTCTCCTCAAGGAAAGGACTAACCCGGCCAGTCCGGTCCAATCCCGATCTGGTTCGAGTTGGTCCGATCCAGTTTACTCACCCTTAATTTTGAAGCAGATCATGGTTTGAAGGGTAACCTTTTTCTTGAGGACCTTAGGTTGTAAAGATTTAATGGTTTGAAGCAAACGTCAAGTTGGCCTCGACAAAGCAGGATTGAGCGAGCAAGATGACTTCAAACACTTGATCAAGAAAACGGGCGAGAAGAAAGGCACAACTTATGAGACTCAAAAGCAACAGACGACGTCAATCTATGGCGATGATACGTCTAGAGGCAATGGAGAAGGATCACCGAGGATTGAACTTAAAAAATCCTCGAGAGATGATTCCTTCTCAAGATGGTGTGTATGCTTTATTATGCTTTGTTTTGGCTACAATGAGCTTTAAATGGCTAGGGAACGATATTTGACTATGGCTGATGAAAATTAGAGATGGTGGACGATAGAAATTGCAGGAGGAGCGTTGACCAATAATACTAGGGTCTTCTGTAAGAGTTTTTTCTATGTAGGCTTATGTTAATTGAAATTCATATTTATCGATTAATGGTTTGGTCTAATAATGTAAGATATAAAGATTTTTAATCTGTTTAATATAGGCTGGCTTGGTGGGGGCCAAGTTAGGCTTGACCCATGATGAAAGAGTCTGTGCCAGAAACTCTATTTAAGGTTCAAGTCCCCTTTAGCCTTCACTCTTAGAATTTAGAACATTCCTTTTCATTCGAAGGTGGTTTTCTCATGGCCAGCACTTCAAGAGGGAATAGAGGAGAAGCACTTGGGTTTCTAATTCGTCGTCATTTCGTATTCAATTTCAATAGATTCTAATCAAGATGTATGTATTCTTCTCTCTATCATATTGCATTTTTTATTCTCGTTAAGATGATTATTGGGTGTGCCACATTCATGCCTTACATTTGGTATCAGAGTTTGCCTAACTGAGAACCAAAACACATTTTGTTCTACCATGTTTTTTGTTAGTTTTGTGCGATGAAAATATGTTTGATTGCATATTTGGATTCATTGATACGAGGAAAATGAGTGGTTGCAAGCCTTTGGCGAAGGCCGGGAGCCGCCACATGCACCCCCATGCTCCTTGGTGGAGTTGCGCACAACAATCATCGGCAAATGTTGTGGTTTTGGCACTTTTTTGTATATTTTTATTTGGTAAAATTTTATTTTAACCATAGAGTCAATATGGCTCAAAGATACGAGTATCTGGAATGGTTGCCCACTACCATCGGCCACCTAAAGGCAACGCACAAGCCTATATACGCTAGAGGCGTAACTATGTGTGGGATCCACGCGCCTCAGGTGCGAATGGTGAGTCCATTGACATTGGCTTTGGTTAACCATTGCATACCAATGTCACCATGACACCATGATGACATTATCCAACTACGATTCGACTATGACCCAACCCGATTTGATCGGGTTGACCTCAATTGGTCTGACCCATTGACTTTTCATTGATTGAGGTTGAACATTGACCCACGTTGACTGTTGATCGAATTTTCAAGGGACGCATGAGAGCGCGTCTGGGCTCCAATCGAAGTGTGGTCAACAAAATTGAGTTCATATGGTCTTGTTCTACAGTGTGGTATATTGATATTACATGTGTTGAGGCTTTAGGGATGCTAAAATGTATATAGAACCTTATGTACATATATTTTAAAGGGTATTTTGGGCATTTTTCTTTTATTTCTATATGGTTTTGGAAATAATGATGTAAGCACACATGTTTATGACCACATACAGAATATATAGAGCTAATTCATTGATAAGTATCAATGAGTGGAGCAATATAATTGGCATCACATGTGATTTTAGAACAAATTGCCCGTGTCATCAAATCTAAGATTACATGTATATAATAGATGTGAGGCATAAAGTTTGTATCCCTCGTATGAGAGATTTTCAAGGATTTAAATTGATTGTGACTGCCAAAGTGGCACACTTGATTGGATTTAAAAATATTGGTCTTATATTATGATGAGATGTCTTTTGTTCTAATGCGTGGTCATACTTTCAAGGAGATAATTATGTACTAGTTCAAGGAGGGATGCATGTACAACATGTGCTTAAGAATATATTATCCTAGTGGTTCATAACCTAAAGAGGGTTAGTTCGTGAAGGTTGATATATATTCTCATTATCGTTGTCATGTTGAGAGTATACAACTGCATGTCATGCGTTTTGCCTAAAGATGATTATATTATGAATATATGTAACTCTCAGAATGTGTATTTATTTGATCTCAAGTTATACATTATCTATTCATGAAGGGTCACATGTATAGCATGTGATTGAGAAGTGACTAATTCCTAGTGGTTTAGACATCCAAATGTGGTGATTCATGTAGATTGGAATTTACTCTCATACTTTTCATAGTCGCTATTATGTGGAGATTCTATAGCTGTATGTCATGAATTCTATTCAAAGGTGATTACATGATGATGCAAGTAACCCTTAAAATATGTACTTATAGGGGTTTGAGCTATATAGTGCTCACATGATGCTAATTATATACATTGTTTATCTAAATTAGTTACCTTCTTTGTAATATGCAACTCTATTAGCATTGAAGTTCACACTAATTCAATTATTCAAAAATAGGTAAAGGATTTTCTGTTTGAGATAGAGCTGGTAGATGTTTACATTGCTCTTTCTAAGGTTTAGCTAGCTGATCTCATTGAGATCATTTTAGAACCCCAGAAAGCTTATTTTGTTGCTTGGGAAAAGGGAAATTGAATTTTCTTGTTATTTATGAAGTGATCCATACAAGAATACTTAAACAAAAATGCTTTACCAGCTGATTGCATTGCTAGACAAATGGCAAAAGTTTTGGAGACTATGATCGTGTTTTGTCTAATGCCAAGATAAGAATATAGTTGCAAGAATTTTTCAACATGAGTTTTGATGGTTCTGATAGAGTTAGAGATTACATCATAAGGTTGTCAGACTAGTAGAGCAATAGGTCTTAAAATCATACTCATAAAATGAACTCATGAAATCATTGGTCACTCTGATTTTTGGGTTTTGAGAAAGCATTCTTTAAAAAGGATAATGACCGCTGCTTCTTTTGTAAGAAAAAATGTCATACAAAAAAAAACTGCGACATATTTAACAGTTAGTTATCCTATCATGAGCATTGTTATAGTTATAATGATTCTTTAGCATTGATTTGTGAATCCAATCTATAAGCAAATCCCATTCAATTCACAGAGGCTAGATAGCAATGTTACCAATCATTTAGCATTCACCATACATGAATTCATGATTGGAGAAAGCTAAATTAGATGAATTAATGCTCACTATAGGAAACACCAATATGTTGACACTGAGTTTATGGAGATGTCATTTTAATGACATTAAGGAATACATTTTTGTATCTTCTTTTAGACGAAACTTAGTTTTCATATTATGTTTGGACATGTGTGGTTACTCCTTTGAAATAAGGAACAATAGTATTTTTATGTTCTTTAATTCAAATAAGATTGAGTACTGCAATTTATCCAATAGATAATACATATTGTGTTTAACTCTCAATGATGTATACATAATTATATGGCTAAAGTGTTGTTTTCAAAAGACCTTTAACTATAGAATAATCTTATACATTATGTCATAAATGTCTTGGTCACATCTATAAGGAAAGAATTGAAAGGTAGATAAAAGTTGACAACCTTCCTATTCTTGTAGACTGTTATAGGCGTAAGATAACTACGACAGGAGAAATAATGTTGTATGTAGTTTTGACCTATTGAAGGACATTCACACTGATATCATGGCCCTATATGACAACTTGGAGTAAAATTTTGATTTCCTCATATTTATTGACAATTGTTCCTGATATGATTATCTATTCTTGATTAAGGAAAAGTTTGAGTATCTTAATGAGTTCAAGTTTTTTTGAACTAAAGTCGAGAAATGGCTAGAAAAAGTCATAAAAGTTATCATATATGACTGAGTTAGTGAATATTCTAGTAGGCATGGTAATGCTGGACAACATAGAGAGCCCTTTGCCAAATACTTGGAGGATTTTAGGATAATAGTTTAATATACTATGCTTGTGAGTCCTAAACTAAATGGGTGGTTGAAAGGCGCAATTACACCCTCATGGTTATGCTGAGGAATATGATTAATAGTAACCAATTTACCCGGTTGGTTGTGTGGCGAAGTTTTAAAAACGACCCTTTATGTTCTAGACCAAATTCCTACCAAACCTAGTCCATTGATTCATTTTGAGTTACAGACTGGACATAAACCTAACTTGAACGATTTTAAGGTTTATAGATGTTCTGCAAAAGCAAAGTTATATACAATGCAACATTGAGTAGTTGGACTTTAGAATTACTCAATTTTATATCATATATTACCTAGATCTTTTGAGATGATATTGTATATATAATCCAAATGGAGGTACAAGAATTGCGAAATTACAGACAGAGAAGTTCCTAGAATTTGATGTAGCCGAATGGGGCAGCTACTCACAGACTATTGAGGATATCGGTTTTGGTGGAGAATATTGTGTCGATTTCTCCACCTATACAAATGATCGTAGAGCCTCCCACATCATAAATTGGGCCTGTTGTGGTTTAGGCCTTAGAGGTGAATGATGAGATTGAAATAGCTCCATTTAGAAGATCTATCGAGTAGAGACGATCGACCATACCATCAAACTATATATAGTCTATATGGAAGAGTATGACTATAATACTGGCTGTTTGGTTGATCCAGTGACTTATACAGATATTGTGTCTTGTCCCTAATTAGATCGATGGTTGGATACGAAAAAGATGAGATGCAGTCTGTAAAACATGATGGTGTTTGGGAGCTTATTGAATGCTTGAAAGTCACAAGCTCATCGACTGCAAATGGGTGTACAAAACTAAAATAAAACTCCAAAGAAAGATTAAGAAGTTTATAGCCAGAATGGTAGCCAAGGTTTCCACTTAGAAAGAAGGAGTAGACTATGAAGGAATTTTATTTTTCTCTAGCCTCTTCTAAGGATTCTTTCAAAGGTGATAATGTCATAGTAACTCATTTTGAGTTGGAATTAAACCATAAGGTGTTACAATTGCCTTTTTGAATGGAAACTTTGATATGAAAGTCCATATGTGCAACCTGAAGAATTTACAACTGATGATTTAAGTAAGCTTGTGTGTAGACTAAAAAGTCTACTTATGATCCCAGAAAGCTTCTAAATAATGGTCTTGAAGTTTATAGTGTTATGACTTCATGAGGTTATGTCGATAATAAACAGAATTAATGTATATATTGCAAGGTCAATGAGAGGAATATTATCTTCCTAGTGCTTAATGTAGATAATGTCTTTTCTTCGATTGGCACTAAAGTGATTTTTTTTATCACTTAGTCCCAATTTTTCTTTAAAAAATGATTATTTAAGTTCCACTCTGGTGAGATCGCCGAATTTCTCACTGTTAACACTAAGATGATCATTTTTCCTCTGATTTGACACTTAAATGATCCAAAAAAACTATTGACATCAAGTGAGTGTCTTAAAAAAATATTGATACCTGAGGTGTCCTTACACCTTAATATAAGAGTTGATTCTTGTTGGATCTTAAGTATGACAATCCTCTTTTTCAAATATGTATCCCAAGATGCGGCTCTTGATTCTATTGGTTAATGCTATTGGAAATGTATTATGAAGGGAAAAGAAGGACAAATAAAGAACTTGCTATACTTCTATCCTTGTGAAATTAATGATTTGTGTCATTTTTTAGATTTAGCTCAACATTAGCTAATATCAGAGCTAGCATATGGTTACTATACCCAACCAATCATGTGTACTCACAAGTGGCATCTATATGATTTCTTTTTATTCGGCAGAAGGACATCTCAAGTGATAATATTTGTGAATGATACTCACTTTGCTACCAAAATTTTTCACCGACTCACTTAATACCAAATCAGAGAAACAAACGATCAATTAAATGTCAAACGGTTAGAGATTTTGGCCAAAATAAATACATGACATTTTTATTTAAAACACTTTAGTGACATGTCATTTTTAATTCAAACAACTTAGTGACATGGCTTGTTTAAATAAAAAAAATCATTCACATGTGCAAAGAGAATGACATCACGGTCAAACGTGATAGGATGTCTTAAACTTTATAGTGCTTAAGTGATCATATTTTACAACTTGTGGTAGTGAAGTGATCACTTTTAGAAAAATTTAGCACTCAAACAATCAAAATTTACAAATATGGCACAAAAATCACTCTGAGAAATGGCTCAACCGATGTCGTTTGTGCTTTAGAAGCTGCCTAGGATATTTGGTAAGCCACGTAGGATTAGTTAATTAATAAAAATTTTCATGTATGATTTCTAGCAAGGCTCACCGGAGTTGGTACTAAAAAATTGTTTTTCAAAAAAAAATTGACACTTAATGACCTGTAAAAAATTTTGGCACTAAGTGATAGTTGTAATAAATTTTGTCACTTGAGGTGTCCTTCTTCCCTTTTTTATATATATCACATATCGAGAAGAAGGAGAAATTTTTTTTTAGGACATCATATCTTTAAATGTTGATTCATTAGTTAATATGCATTATATTAGTAAATTTCCTTTTTAAGAATGATAGAGATGCAATGATTTTGCAAGCACTCGATGCCCTTGATTTTTGAATATTCTCAGATATTGGAAAACAAAGAAACTGTTGAGGAAGTTTGTCTCTCTGAATGTTTGACTCTGACAAACTTTCCTTTTCAATATTGGAATTGAGTTAATATACTGAAATTGCTTTTGCAGAGATGAATTTGTGAAAAAATGCTCATATGGATCCAGATCTGATGTTCAGATTCAAGAGAGAGATGTCATGTATCTACTTCTAAGTCTGTAGAAGTAAAAGTGTTCAGATGAAAGAGGAACTGCCTCTGAATATGTCAGAAGGAAGAGCGTTATCTCTAAAGTCTTCAGATGAAGAGGAGTTCCGTTTAAAGACTTCAAGGAAGCTGCATCTGAATACTATGAGCTAGAAGACTTATGTGACTCATCAGTAAGGATCCTCCAGAAGCAAAGTCGTTACTTAATTCTGAAGTGATTCAAAGGAACTTCAGTTGTAATCTGACTCTGAAGTATGTTCAGACACAATTTCAGACTCAGTCTTATAAGAGACTCTGAAGACCCACGTATGGCAGGTTTCCGAGATGGCTAGGATATCTATGGAAGTTTGTGTGATTTGATTGACCGGATTCTTGTCCCATCAAATCAGGAGAATATCTACAGTTGGATGACACCTTCCATATACAAAGGATATTGAAGATTGAGTTGACTCTACTTATGGAAAGCTGAAGTCTCAGTTGTATGGGCGACTGACTCTGAAGCGTTCAAACTCTGCTACAACGGCTAGAAGATCTTCTCTGATACAGTCTCCGTTAATCAAGGTTGATGACGATCAATCTATGATTGAGGAGCGATCCTTGGGACACCTTGACCAACGGCTAGTTCAAGGTTAGAGGAGTATAAAAGAGGATCAACGAAGACGATTGAAAGAGTGTGACGAACTAAAATTCCAAAGCTTTGAGCGATTCAAACTTGCGATTATTCCTTTGTACACGAGAGACACCACTTACATGTGTTGAGAGGCTATTCGTGTGAGAAGCATACAGATTCTTGTAATCCTCAATTATATAGTGAAATCAGCCTATCGGCTGTCAGCGTGGGAGAGTGGACGTAGGCTTGATATAAGCCGAAACCCTATAACTGTTGTGTGCAAGTTTTTCTATCTCATAACTCTGATCTTAGTGTTTTGCACGTCAGCCTTAGCATTCAGAATCTGCTCGCTCAGAAGTTGCATATTTGCATTCAGATTCATAATTTGCTCGCAATTAGAATCTCTATTTCACTTGTTCAGACTTTGATTCTGCATACATTTTGATTTGATTATTATTCCGCATCATATCATTAAATATTTTTAAATCACCTATTCACCCCCCTCTAGGTGATATTGCTAGATTCAACAGAAACAACGCTCGTGTATGTGAAAGCTGATTATAAATTATTTTGGCAATAGTCATCCGTCGAATGCCATCTTTTCTATGGATATTGTAGAGAAGCCTTCTAGTCGTGAATAGCCTTCC
Organism: Psidium friedrichsthalianum; assembly: GCA_019149425.1. Classification (NCBI taxonomy): domain Eukaryota; kingdom Viridiplantae; phylum Streptophyta; class Magnoliopsida; order Myrtales; family Myrtaceae; genus Psidium; species Psidium friedrichsthalianum. The sequence continues at coordinate 13,198 of JAGVVM010012436.1, forward strand.
AATTGTATTAATCTATGTGTTTTGCGACAACACCAAGGAAACAAGAACGTGACTCAAATAAAAAGATGCAAGGAAATTGGGATTGGGTAAATATGCATAGAGTCGTGGACCAGTTTGCTAGAATTGGTCACTAACAATAATGCAACATCACTCGAATTTGTCGAAGTTGATAATGTAGATTTTTTTAACACTTAATGCATACGGTAGGGTTCATCATAAAATAATATGTACGGATTCTTCCAAGTTTTTCAACATCTAATGCATAATAATGGTTCATCAGCGATTCCGAGATGCTTCCTTTTTTCCCTTTGCTGTCCTTAATGGCGGTGGATAAAAGCGCCCGTGTAACCAGTCAAAATTATTTGGAAAGTTCAAGATCAACATCATTGGGCATTTCTTTCAACGTCTGTTCACATAGCATGTAGTCTAAGTCTTCAAAAAAGCAATAGCACAAGACTCTAAGCTCATAAATTTGATTACTAGAAGACTCGATTCCTGTCGGATCTCAAGTATGAAAATTTTTCTCCTTCAGATGATGTTTTCAAAGATGCATCTCTCAACTTCATTGGTTATTAGTCGTGAATAGCCTTCCAGTTATATTAACTTATATGTTTTGCGACAACACCAAGGGAATAAGAATGCGACACAAATAAAAAGATACAAGAACAGTCGGGATTGGCTAATTATGCAGAGAGTCGTTAAACAGTTTCCTAGAATTGGTTAATAAAAATGTGCAAAATCATCCTGCCTGTCAAAGGTTATAATGCAGTTTTTTTATAAACTAATGCCAAAATAAGGTTCATCAGTGTACCTTCAAATTATCGACTTTACAAAAAAAAATAAGGTTCATCAGTGCGATAATATGGATGGATTCTTCGAAGTTTTTAAATGCCTAATGCATAAAATAAGGTTCATAAGCTATTCCAACATACTTCCTTGCTTTCCTGTGCAGTCCTAATCACGGTGGTTTGAGAGCCCTCATGTAACCTATCAAAATATTTGGACAGTTAAAGATCAACGTCGTTGGGTCCGTACGGACGCTGGCCCGAAACACCTTCAAATACCAAAAAAAAAAAGTCATTGGGCATTTCTTTCAAACATCTATTCACGTAGCATAAAGTCTAAGTCTTCAAAAAAAAAGCTTAGCACAAGACTCTAAGCTCATAACTTTGATTAATAGAAGACTCGATTCCTGTCGGATCTCAAGTACGAAAATTTCCTCCTTCATATGATGTTTTCAAAGATTCAACTCTCGACTTCATTGGTTATTGCTTTTGGATATGTATTATAAAGGGGAAAAGCAGGCGAACAGAAAAGAACTTGTTACTTTTGAAACTAAATCATTTGGGTCATTTTTTCAGAATTAGCTCAGAAGGATCCTCTTTTTTTTTTTTTTTCTCTCAAGAACATGATATCCATTCAGTAAGAAATTGTTTGAGCATACATAGGTGGGGCTTCAAAACATAAAAAGCCCAAAGAGCTTGAGGGGTTATAAAATCCAATAGAAGGAAAGCTTTTCTACGATAGGATTTAGCAATCCAGTTTTTGTCACTCTATTTACCTCTTGTTATAATTGGCCTCTTTGAAATCAGAAAAGCGACTTAATTGGACTTGGGCTTTCTTAATAGGTAGACTTTCCCCCTCAAGGGCCGACATGCTCTAGTTAGGCAACATATCAAAGCATATTGATCTGAGTGTAGTATCGAAATTATATACACACACTAGTGTTTCCAGCAAAGCAAACAATTTGGTTTGCAAAGTAGAGGTTGCCTTCACCGTGTGCGCAAAACCATCGATGAGATTGGACAGGAATCTATATCCACTGGTCCAGTTAGGATTGTTTATATATTTGAAGAAACGTGGGAGTCTTAGGGATATCAAAGGATGGTAGATGAATGTTTCAGTTTTCTCCAAGCGAAAGATTTTCTGATTTTTGCCTCAAGCGGTACTGTGCAAACTTGGCACAATGAAAACTAGGAAAAAAGACACTTTTAGTGTCAAAAGTTATGTACAGAGGTCACTTTGATGCCCAAAAGTTTTAACTAGATCACTTACGTGCCAAGTTTTTTTAAAAACGATTACTTTGGTGTCAAGTCCAATTTATATGCCGGAATTCGGACATGGCATTATTTTAATAATATTCGAGGCTAATGTGGGCTCCAGCAAGGTCTAGTCAGCAATTAAAATTTTTTAAAAAAATCTAAAAATTGGAAAAAGAAATCAAAAGATACAAATTTTATTTAAAATAAATTGAAAAACATAGGTTAACAAAATTACAAAAAAAAGTAAAAGCTCAAAAAAAAAAAAAAGTTTTTGCAAACAGATGACAAGGGCTTAAGCCCTTGCAATCGCGACCCACTACCACCATAAGGGCCAGTGAGGGCCGGGCCTCAGCGACCCCTATTGGCTATGCCCCACCATCGCCGACCATTGCTAGCGTGGACTTTCAAGCCTCACCGTTGGTTTTGAAACTTTTTGTCCTTTTTTATTATTTTAAATTTAAGGTCTTTTGTTAAATTTTTAAACTTATTTTAAATTGTTCAATAAAATTTTTATTTTAAATGAATTTAATTTTAACTAATTTTTAAAATTGAAATTTTTTTTTATTTTAAATTATTTTTTAATGTTATTTTACATTGAAAATTTTATTATTAATGACACGTGGAACTTTTGGCAAGAAAATTTCATCAAAGGCACTAAAGTGATCCTTTTATCTCAATTTGGCACTAAAATGATCTTTTTATCTTTCATTTGGCACTAAGTGATCCAATTGAAACTTTTGGTATCAAAATGATCTCTATATTATAACTTTTGACACTAAAAGTGTCCTTTCCCATGAAAACTGCTAATAGAGATAAAGCCATGATACGTTTCGAGTACCAAGCTCGTGGATTAAAAAAAAAAAGAAAAGCAAACTCACTATATCGATCACTGGACATACCTTCCGTTTTTTATTTTTATTTTTGGAGCATATCTTTCGAATAAAATAAATGGATGAACACGGCACGGGAAATCGTTTCATGGATCATGGATAGGCATTCAAATTGGAATTCAACAAGAGGCTCTAATGCATGAAAAGAGCATATTGAAAAGGTCACTCGAATTCTTCAGTAAGTACTAGTTCTTGAAGAGTTAACTCTAGCAAATATCTTTTAAGAATGGAAAAAAAAAAACCCAAAAAAGTCATCAACCTATTATAAATATATCAATTCAGTATTTAACTTTTTAAATTTGGCCAATTTGATCTAGACTTTTTTACAATTGCCAACTCAGTATTTCAGCAAATTTTTGCTGAAAATTGCTGACATTGCAAGGTTGATTTTTTTTTTTTGAATTACTTAAATATATTTTAGTAATTTTTTTTTTCTATTGTGGAATGCGAGTCTTGCCCAGGCCATCGCCGGCTGCATCGGTCTCGTCAAAAATCTGAGCCAAGGCTGCCTCGCCTGCAGTCAGCATAAATTCACGTTTAATGGCTTCACCGACTTGATGCCATTATCCTAACCCAGCAAATATGAAAAGTTTTTGACCAATTTCGCCAACAGTAAAATACATACCATGATAATTAAGAAAATATTTACCCCAATAAACTGATAAATAATCATAACCCCCGGTCCTGCCCCACTGTTCAATCGACCTCTCCCGTACTTGCTCTTTTCCGCCGCGGCAAAGGTGTCCTCCATGCCACACAGAAGAAAGCGGTGTTAAAGAGGATAATCATCAAAGAACTTAAAAAAGCCTTTTAATAATAGAAATTATTTAATAGAGGAACAAGTATGTGATTTGGAGAAAGCACGTCCTATCAAATGATGAAATTCATAATTTGGAAAATATGAGTGTTTGGAGACAGCAATGTTGTTGTATCAAATAAGAAAATGTCATAATTTTTACTATCTCTCGATCTCAATTGAATTATCGTTCAAACTTGTACACACAATATGGGAGACAATTTTATTTTCACGAACTTCCTTAGGAGAATCAATTTTGGGAGAGTAATGGATCTCTCTCGGCTAGAGTCTATAAATATTTGGGAAGACAAATTATGCAGATTACGTTTATCCAGTGCGTTATGAGTATTAACTAGAGTTATTCGTATTTCTGTCCACTTAGCTATATAAATAAATAAATCAATTGCGGAGATGGACACAGAGGTGACATTTAAGTATGCAAATAGTTTCCGGAAAAGAAATTTTTAAATGATCATAAGGGATGTGGGAATTAGCTGAAAAACTGTCTTGAACACTTCAATTAATGCCCGTCAATCTGCATA
>JAGVVM010012437.1:0-10395 GCA_019149425.1 Psidium friedrichsthalianum
CCCTCCTTCTCTCGGTATCCTTTTCTCGCCCAGGCCGCCCGGCGTCCCGCCCCCGTCTCCGTCACCGCCGGCCGACCTGCACTCCGCCGTCTAGGTAAGCCTCTCTAGTCCTTTGTCCACTTCATTTTCCCGTGGCCAGGATTTTCCTAGGACTAACCCGACCGTGCCCTCATTTCCCTCTCGGTTCCTCTCGTTCCGCCCTTCCCCGTCGTCGTTGCCAGTCGTCCCCACCTCGGCCGCCGTGCACCACCGTACCCTTTTCGGTGCCTTGTCCGACCCCCAATCAAGCCACGTACCTTCATCTCCCCCGTTCGTGGCCTTTTTTCCTTGTTCCCTTGGTAAGGCTGAACTAACCTCAACCATCTTCTCTCACTCGTTATCCCTCTACGCCGTGAACGCCGGCCACCGTCTCGCCTCCTTCGCTTCCAGCGCCTCCGAACGCCCACTCTAGGTAGCTTTCCCCTATCTTTGACCTTAGGGCTAGTTGTATGCCTGTTGGGTTGGTTGTTATGTTGCTAATTAAGGTATTGGTGAGTATTATTTGAAGGTAAGTCTAATGGGCCTTGGATTTGTTTGTGTGCCAATGGCCCGTGCGGGTGGGACACGTGGGAACTCAATTTGGGCCCTTGAAACAAAACACATGGGCTGCAATTGGGTGATTGTGTGTAACTCTATGGCCTGAACTTATAAGGCCTTGGGGTTCTAATTTTTATGCTATTGTGCCAATCAGTCATTGACCCATGGTAGTGGGCCTTAGGGACGAAAATGAGTATTATTGGCGCCAATAAAATTAGTTTAAATTATAAGCCAATGATGTATATGCTTAGGATTCATTTTGGGCCTAAAATTGACTATTGGGCCTACTTACTACTCTTGAAAGGGGCTTGGCCCTACACAAATTTAAGAATATGGGCCTTAATTTCATATGGACTTAAGAATTTGGTTAATGGCCTAAAGTGTTTAATTGGCTTTGGTTACTATTGGGCCTTACTTAATTTAATAGCCCACTTTGGTTCAATGCCTAACCACTACATTAGCCTTGAACCTTATCGCCCGACTTGGCTTATTGAAACTTGACTCTATAAGGGCCGATTAAACTTGTGGCTTAATTACCTTTGTGGGCCTTGGGGCTTGGATAGGGCTTTAGGCCCTTTGCACTTTGAACCCTCTATTGGGCCTTTGAACACTTTTCCGTATTCTACTAGCACCGGGAGTTTTATCGAAACACTGGGCAGTTAATGTACAGATGGGTGTGATTCATGACGGATGCCTTTGGAGGGTACATGGCCTGAGTCGGATGAGATGCAACCTCACGACAGCCAGTGAGACTCAAGTGAGATCCCTACGATGAGAGTCCATTGTTGGGTCTGACCCAGTAATTAGTGTGATATTCTATCGACCTGTCTGGCTAGGAATTTGTATGGGGCCTTTGTAATTTTATATGGCCTGGCTTTGGACACTGATATCTTATGATTCCTCCTTGACGGTGCTCTGCACTTGTGTCGATGATTGGCCATTTCCTGCATGCTCTTATGTCTGATTTGCTGATTTCAATCTGTGGCCCGCCTACTGGAGCGCATGGTCATGATCACAGAGATGTGACATTAGAAATCCTGCAGAGGGTAAATGGAGAGAAAGGAAGGACAACGTAAGAGCGTTCGGACGCATGTGTTTTGCCGAATGCCTGAGAAGGTGCCCCTATGGAAATGAGATAAAGGGAGGCCATTGTAAGGCTACAGAGACGCAGTGTAGCGTTGCCGGTGTGGCACTGAGAATGAGCCCTGATGGGAATGGAGTGATAGGACAGGCATGTTCCACTGGAACGACATGGCCTGACTGAAGCCTATTTCATATGCATATGCATTGTGATTGAATGCTGTTATTGCCTTCTATATCTTTGTGAATTGCTCGATATGCCTTGCCTGTCTACTTTTGGCAGTTGAGGGTTGGTACCGAAGAACTGAGAGTGACTGATCCCTGGCCCGTGAACCTAGTCACTGGATAGGAGACCCCACTAGTATACGCTATCCTACGTTAGGATTAGTATGGCTTGCTGAGTTTCGACTCACTGGCGGTGGTTGCCCTTCTTTTACAACCAGATCACCGTGTGGCTGCACGCCGATGCTTTTTGGATTGCCAGTACAGATGGATCCTGAGTCACCTCCATTTTTGATATGCACGCCACTCTGTTGCATAGGATGGCTACCGTGTTTAGTAGATCAGGTGGACATTACTTGTACCCCATAGATACGAGGCCCTGGTTTAGGGAGGGCCTGTATGGCTATCGTACGGGACCTCACGATGACTCCCCATTCCTCATGAGGACGACCCGATCTTGGCTGCAGCCAGCCGAGTATGTGGGCGGGTGATCGACCCCGACTCGCTGCAGGAGGATGCCGTCCCCAGGAAGTTCCGAGATCGGTGGCACGAGGAGGTGACCTCCATGGCCCAGATGAGGAGGATCTACGAGAGAACCCAATGAGGAGGACCCCGGGAGGATCCCGAGGATGAAGCTTGAGATGGCTGAGTTCCGATGTTTCTGTTCTAGTTTTGGAGCGTAGATTAGCATGACCTAGTGGTTATTCGTTTGGTCTGTATCTCCGCTTGATTTAATTATGATGTTCTTTCCTGTTGTAAAAGCGTTCTTGTCTTTTCATACATATTTTTTGTATCCGATGCATGTATGTATGTATAGAAGGCACCTTCCGCAGGTGTTGTGTAGTTTCGCGCTAGCGTCATCTGGCCACGATTTCATCCTGGGCCGTCGCTAGTCGTAAGCCAGGTGTACACGAGGTTCTTTACGATATGAGCAGGGATGTCGCGGGCTCCTTTGGGGTTCCGGGCGTGACATAGTGGCCCAACTTGACTAATGGGCTTAAAACTTCATAATGGGCCGACTCACCTTATCGAACCTATACACCCTTGGTGGGCCTTGGGCCTTAGATCGGGCTTTAGGCCCATTCGAATGGATCCCCTATTGGGCCCTGAACCCAACTAAGCCTAATCCAACTATAACCAAGGGGTCAATAAAACACTAAACCATTAGTCGTGGGAGACTACCTCCCAGGGTACTAACATGAGTGATTGGGCTTAGGCCGAGTTATCGAGCCCGCTAAGATGAGGTTCCATTTGTTATGGGTTTGACCCGAGAGTCGATACATGATATTCTATCGAGCCTGTCTGGCTGAGAAATTGTGCGTGGGGCTTTGAATCTCGTATAGTATGGGCTTTATGAGCGCGTAATTCCTTGATGATCTCTTGATGTGCTCTGTGCTGTGTTCATGTGCCATTTCATGCATGCTCTGTGTTTGATTGGCTGATTTCAATCATGTGGGCCCCGCATACATTGAGAGCATGGCATGCGTCACTAGAGATGTGACAAGAGAATGTGCCCCAGAGGCGTTGACACGCGGGGAAATGGAGGAAAAAGGGCGAAACCAACGTAAGGCGTCAGATACGCAGTTGAGGAAATGGCCGAATGGCAATGTTGAGTGAGCCCTGATGGGATTTGGAGTGATAGACGGGCATGATCCACTGGGATCCGATATGGCCGGATGAGGCCTGCTGCATAGCATATGGCATTGTTGTTGACTGCTTGTTGTTGCCCGTCTGTATAACTTGAATTGCATTGATATGCCTGGCACGTCTACTAGTATGTTGAGGGTCTGGTGCCGAGGGGACTGAGAGTGTCGAGACCCTGGACCGTGAACCTAGTCCACTGGATAGGACCGACCCCACTAGTATACGCTATCCTACGTTAGGATTAGTGGTGAGCTTGCTGAGTTTCGACTCACGGGCGGTGGTTGCCCTTCTTTTACAGATCCAGGTCACCCGTGATGGCTGCACCGCCAATGCTTTTTGGACTGCCAGTACAGATGGATACCGAGATCACCCTCCATTTTGATATGCACGCCACTCTGTGGCATAGGCATGTGACTACCGTGTTAGTAGATCAGGGTGGACCTTATCTTGTACCCATAGATACGAGGCCTGGTTTAGAGAGGGCTTGTATGGCTTCGAGGGACCTTAGAGAGACTCCCCGATTCCCATGGAGGACGACCCGATCTTGTTGCAGCCAGCCGAGTATGGTGGCAAGGTGATCGACCCCGACCACTACAGGAGATGCCGTCCCCAGGACGTTCCGAGATCGACGGCCACGAGGAGGGTGACGCCATGGACACGGACGAGGAGGATCCAGAGGAGGACCCAGAAGAGGAGCTTGAGGTGGACTGAGTCCCGCTGTTACTGGTCTAGATTTTGAGAGCGTAGATAGCATGACCATAGATGAGGTTTTCTTTTGGGGTCTGTACTTAACGCTCTATGTATATGAATGTGATATGTATTTCCTTTTGTAAAAGTGTTCTTGTCTTTCATACTACCCTATTATCTTGTGTATGTATGCATGTATAGAAGGCACGCTTCCGCAGGTTTCAGATAGTCGCCATTGTGCGCTAGCGTAGCTTGGCCGCGATGTGCATCCTGGGCCGTCGCTACTCGTAGGCCAGGCGTACGCAGGGATTCGCAGATGTTTATGAACAGGGGTGTCGCGTGCTCGATTGGGGTTCGGGGCGTGACAGCTACTAATACACCTCCCAAACACATATACAACTAGCCTAAGCCAAGATTAGAGGATGGAGCTTACCGGTGTGGGGCGGAATTGACGACAACGGACGGCGGCAACGACGGGGTAGGGCGGCGGACGAACGAGCTCCCGGCCTAAGGGGAAAACGGCTTAATCCGGTGCTCAAATGGGGTCGGTTGGCCACGAAAATGGAGGAGAGGAAGGCTAGGGGGCTTACCGAGGTGAGGCAAGACGACGGCGACGTGGAACGGTGGTGAACGACGGCGGACGACGACGACGTTGGCGTTCGGGCGGCCGGCTTGAAGAAACGGGGGAGGAAGAGAGAGGTGAGGCTCGGTCGGTTGTCCAAGGCCACGGGGATGAAGAGACAAGGGACTAAGGGAGGCTTACCGTGGCGTGGAGGTGCTGGACGGTGGCTCGCACGGCGGCGGACGAGAGGACGACGGCGGAGCTCCCGGGCGGACGGGCGGCCAAGGGAAGAGACTGAGAGGGAGAGGGGTTTTCGGGAGAGAGGGAGAATGAGGGAGGTGGCCGGCCGAAAAATGGAAGGCAGGAGAGAGAAGATAGATTATAATGGTTTAGGAAAATCAAGGGAAATTCATGATAGTGGGAGTAGGTAATGGGGTATAAGACATGTGATGTAATCTTGATAGATTGATGGACATCCTTGGGAATTGTGCCATGATTGATGGATTGACATGACACTTGATTGATTGACAACTGATTTGACTTGCCTCGATTTGCGTGCCAAATGCACCGATCGGGTCCCGAGCGTGAACGGATTTTGGACTGGATTTGGTGTCGGTCCATCAATTCTATTCTCAAAAATCCTAATTTATCTAATTCTAAGGACTGAGCATTTACCGGGGGCATTTCGGTAATTTTCCTTTCACGTCTTGCTTCTCGACGCGCACCGGCTGTCTGACCTTCAGTCGACATTTCTGAAACCGATTTCATTTCTTTATTGTGTTTGTCTTACTGTTTCGATTGTCCAATGTCGGATTTCATTTTGTGGTCAAATTCCATTAAATACCGACTCGGTCTCAGTCTCAGACCAACGGGCGGCTGATTGGGAAAAATTCCCAGATAGCCTTTCCCCTTCGGTTGGTCATCTCAGGGTAGCTAATCCTGAGTGAGCGTCGACCAGAGTGTATTAACGAAGCATTTCCATTCATTTAGAAATTCCGACAAATGGGTCGAATTTTCAGACTGTCACAATTCTTCCCTCCTTATAAAAATTTCGTCCTCGAAATTTACAATCTACATGTCCTCACTCCAAAATCAAAATTACATAGGACTATTCAAACAAGTGCGGGTATTTTCTCTTCATCTCGTCTTCGCTCTCCCACGTAGCTCCTTCGGTTCCATGGTGTTCCCAGATGACCTTGACCAGTGGAATCGTCTTGTTCCTGAGTACTTGCTCCTTACGATCTTCAATCCTAACTGGCCTCTCCACATAGGAAACGCGGTCATCCATTTCAATGACTTCATGATCGAGTATATGGCCAGGATCTGGCTCATACTTCCTCAGCATCGACACATGAAACACGTTGTGAATCTGCGACAAGTTCGGCGGCAGTGCTAGACGATAAGCCAGTGTCCCGATCTTCTCTAAAATCTCGAATGGCCCAACGAATCTTGGACTTAGCTTTCCCTTCTTGCCAAACCGAGATAATCCTCGCATCGGCGACACCTTCAGAAAGACGTGATCTCCAACTCGAAACTCCAAAGGCTTACGTCTCTTGTCTGCGTAACTTTTCTGTCTACTCTGGGCGGTCCTCAGTCTGTCTCTGATCACCTTGACTGCCTCCACTGACTGTTGAACCAACTCTGGGCCTGTTATTCTTTTCTCGCCAACTTCATCCCAGTAAATCGGTGTTCTGCAGGCCCTTCCATACAATGCTTCAAACGGTGCCATCTTGATACTCTGCTGGTAGCTGTTGTTGTAGGCAAATTCCACTAAGTGCAACTGTTCTTCCCAGCCACCTTGAAGTCGATGACACATGCTCTCAACATGTCCTCCAGTGTTTGGATGGTCCTTTCCGACTGACCATCTGTCTGAGGGTGGTAGGCTGTACTGAACCTTAACTCTGTCCCCAGAGCACCCTGCAGACTCTTCCAAATGTAGCTGTGAAGCGAGGGTCTTGATCTGATACAATGCTTACTGGCACTCCATGCAGTCTTACAATCTGCCTCACGTACAGTTCAGCCAGCTTCTCCAATGTGGAATCCTTTCGCACTGCGATAAAATGTGCAGACTTGGTCAATCTGTCCACTATCACCCAGATTGAGTCATTTCCTCTCTGACTTCTCGGCAGTCCTGTCACGAAATCCATGGTGATGTGCTCCCACTTCCATTCTGGGATCTCCAATGGTTGCAATAGTCCCCCAGGCTTGCAATGTTGTGCCTTCACTTGCTGACACGTCAGGCACTTGGCTACATGCTTAGCCACATCCACCTTCATTCCATTCCACCAGTAGTGCTGACGTAGGTTCTGGTACATCTTCGTGCTTCCAGGGTGGATACTATAATTGCTCCTGTGAGCCTCAGCCAAGATCCTCTTCTTTAGCTCTTCGTCACTTGGCACACACAGTCGCCCTTTAAACTTTAATATCCCGTCTTCAGTCACCTTGAAGTCATCTTTCCTCTCTTCTGCATTCATCATCACGATCTTCTGGATATCGGGGTCCGTAGACTGCAATTCTTGATCTTCAGCTGAATCTCTGGTTCAATCTGTAGAGTAGCCATCAGGCTTGAGAGACTTCCTACTTCAACCTTGAACTCAGAGTCCCTGATTTCCTCCAACAACGTCCATTCTTTCACCATCATATGCGCGATGCTCGACTTCCTGCTTAGAGCATCCGCCACCTTGTTCGCCTTTCCTGGATGGTACAGGATGTCACAGTCATAGTCTTTCAGCAGCTCCATCCATCGGCGCTGTCTCATGTTTAGTTCCTTCTGTGAAAACAAATACTTCAGACTCTGGTGATCTGTGTAGATCTGAAACTTTTCTCCCACCAGGTAGTGTCTCCAGATCTTCAATGCAAAAATTATAGCAGCCAACTCCAGGTCGTGCGTTGGATAATTCATTTCATGTGGCCTCAACTGTCGAGATGCATATGCCACTACTCGTCCATGTTGCATCAAGACACATCCTAGACCTCTTAGCGAAGCATCGCTGTAAATCTCAAATCCTCCAGGTCCGGATAGGATGGTCAATACTGGCGCGGAAGTTAGCCTATCTTTCAACTCCTGAAAACTTTCCTCGCACTTCGAGGTCCATTCAAACTTCGACTCCTTCTTCAGCAATCTTGTCATTGGAGCGGCTATCGCGGAGAACCTTCCACGAAGCGTCTGTAATACCCAGCCAATCCAAGGAAACTTCTTACTTCAGTTACGGTTGTAGGCCTCGGCCACTTCTCTACTGCCTCGATCTTTGCTGGATCCACCGATATTCCTTCTCCAGATACGATGTGTCCAAGGAACGCGACTCTGCTCAGCCAGAATTCGCACTTACTAAACTTCGCGTACAGCGAGTGTTCCCTTAAAGTCTGTAGAACGGTCCTCAAATGCTGCTCATGGTCCTCAGAGCTCTTCGAGTACACCAGAATATCATCGATGAAGACTATTACGAACTGATCCAAAACTCCTTGAACACCCTGTTCATCATATCCATGAATGCAGCTGGGGCATTTGTCAATCCAAATGGCATGACGGTGAACTCGTAATGCCCATATCTTGTCCTAAAGGCAGTCTTCGGGATATCCTCTTTCTTGATCCTTAGCTGGTGATAGCCTGTCCTTAGGTCTATCTTAGAGAACACACACGCTCCTTCCAGTTGATCAAACAGATCATCAATCCTTGGCAGAGGATACTTGTTCTTGATCGTTACTTGGTTCAGTTGTCTGTAGTCTATACACAGTCTTAACGTGCCATCTTTCTTCTTCACAAACAGCACTGGAGCTCCCCACGGTGAAGCACTGGGGCGGATAAATCCTTTATCCAGCAGCTCTTGCATCTGCACTTTTAGCTCCTTCAGCTCAGACAACGACATCCTATACGGTGCCTTAGAGATCGGCTCAGTTCCAGGTGCCAACTCAATTACAAATTCTACCTCACGCTCTGGTGGCAAGCCAGGCAACTCCTGAGGAAATACATCGGGGTATTCACCTACTACTGGCACCTCCTCTAGCTTCACTTCTTGAGCCGAAGAATCTATTACTGATGCCAAAAATCCTAGGCAACCTTGATCCATCAACTTGGTTGCTTCTAGGGCCGAAATCCAAGGTATTGAGGTTCCACCTCGGTTTCCTTTAAACTCATACTCAGGCCCATCTACTGGGTTCAGCCTTATTATACTTCTACTGCAGTCAATAACTGCTCCATGTCTAACCAACCAATCCATACCGACAATTACGTCGAAATCATACATGGGCAAGACAGCTAAGTCAATCTTCTCAACTCTATCTCCTAAAGTTATCTCACACCCCTCACATCCTAACACAACAATTACTCTATCCTTCAACGGGGTGGCCACATGCAACTTAACATCCAACGGTCTAGTTTCTATTCCAGCTAACGCAGCAAAACGTGCAGATATGAACGAATGGGATGCACCAGGATCGAATAAAGCATAAGCGGTGTGACCACAGAGAGAAATGGTACCTGTGATCACCCCTGGCGCATTCTCAGCATCCTTGCGCGCCACAGCATAGACTCGTCCCTGAGCAGGTGGACGGTTCAGAATTCCTTGTGGAGCATTGCCCATCTGCGGCTGCTGCTGCGGTTGGAACGGGGGTCTTGGACCATTCTTCGGGCAGTTCCTCTGAATATGCCCCAACTGACCACATCTGAAGCATCCCCCAGTCTTCTTCGGGCAAGGGCTGTTCCCATGCCTTCTGCCACAATCACGGCAGTTGTGACAGTCCGAAAATTCGACCCACTTGTCGGAATTTCTAAATGAATGGAAACACTTCATTAATACACTCTAGTCGACGCTCACTCAGGATTAGCTACCCTGAGCGGACCAACCGAAGGGGAAAGGCTACCTGGGAAATTTTCCCCAATCAACCGCCCGTTGGCTTGAGACTGAGACTGAGTCGGTATTTGATGAAATTTGACCGCAAAATGAAATCTGACGATGGATAATCGAATCAGTAAGATAAACACAATGAAGAAATGAAGTCGGTTTCAGAAATGTCGACTGAAGGTCAGACAGCCGGTGCACGTCGAGAAGCAAGACGTGAAGGGAAAATTACCGAAATGCCCCGGTAAATGCTCAGACCTTAGAATGAGACTAATTAGGATTTTTGAGAGTAGATTCGATAGACCGACACCAAACCCAGTCCAAAATCCGTTCGCGCTCGGGACCCGATCGGTGCATTGGCACGCAAATCGAGGCAAGTCAAATCAGATGTCACATCAATCAATCAAGTGTCAAATCAATCCATCAATCACATCAATCAAGGTTCAATTCCCAAGACAATCAAATCACTCACATCATGTCAAATTTCCCCAAACCTAACCCCACTTACCCATTTTTGAATTTTGATTTATTAAACATTATAATCTCTCTCCTTCTCTCTCCTCCCTCTCATTTTTCGGCCGGCCATCCCTCCCTCTCTCTCCATCTCTCCCGATCACTCTCTCTCCCTCTCGGATTCTCCCTCTCGCCCGGCCACCGTCCCCGTATCTCTCTCAACAAAAAAAAAAACAGAAAACAAAAAACAGTCTCTCTCAACAGAAAAAAACAACAAAACAAAAAAACAAGAACACTAAAAAAAATTAAAATACTAAAAAGGAAAGAACAAAA